>NW_021025670.1:464519-489996 GCF_004153795.1 Camellia sinensis | reverse complement strand
GGAATGCATGAAAACAGAATTCATACCTCAGTAGCGCTAGAACAAAGGTGGGAGGCCAGCTCCCTCAGCAAGAGGTCTTCTGCTACACCGCAAGGAAAATCCCAGAAACGCGTAATGCCTCCAGGTGGTAATATGTGCTTTCGAGGATGATATATCGCCGGATCGAAGGGCCGCACTCTCAATGGTAAATGCTCTGGCTTAAACTCGGGCGCAAACTCCACCTCAAGGCCCTCAGCTGCCTTGCCAACCTCAGTAACTGTTGGTTCCTCTACCTCGGCAACAGGTGGAAACACAAGTGGAACCTCTAAAGGAGCACCATCATGAGGAATCTCATCCGTCATCTAGATAATGGGTGAAAAGTAGGTGAAAAGTGAAGAAAAATGGAGAAAAGAGAGTAAGCTTAGAAAAAGCCAACCCTAGGAGAGATAAAATGTGAGAAAAAGTCAAAGCCTGGAAAAGTTCATGAAACCCAAGAGAAACTCAAGGGGAACAAGCCTAAAGTGGTGAAAATCCAAGAAAAAACAACGAAATCAAAATCTAGTTGGTTCAAAATGTAGAGAACTAACAGGGTTTTGCGAGAAAAGTTTGCATGGGGCATTAGAAAACGCGTATAAAGCACGAATCTAGAGAGAGAAAGTACCCAGAGAGAGAGGGGGGCTTTCAAGCTTAGAGAAGTGAGGAAATTAAGTTTGAGATGGTATACTTAAAGACCTGAAGCAAAAAGTCAATTTTGCCCCGAATCTGCCACCACATTGGTGGCCGACAAAGTTTTCTGATGGCTAGCAGGTGGCCGGTGGCTCTTAGGTTGGTCCTGGTGCTTTTCTGTGCTTCTACTTTCTGAATAGTGTATGGAAGGTTCTATTTCGAAAGCTTGCAGCTACGTTCCAATGTGAACATGCCCCACTTGCTACTATGAACGAGGTGTATCCTTTTGAACATGTTGCAATTCCTCCAAGAGGTAAATCCAAAGGAGCCACCAGGTATTGTTTTATTCATTTTGTCAAATTACGTCTTTGTTCACTTCCGTTGCATAGAATGTGCATTTCACATATATGTGTGTCGTATGCATGTCTTGCATCATTTATGATTTATGCATGGAATGTGCTATCAATTTTGCATAGAATATGCTCTTATTTCATGTATAGAATACACTTTTGTCTTTTGCATAGAACATGCCTTCAATTAACAACATACGTCGGTTGTCTATTTTGCATGGAATATGCGTTGCCACTGTATCAACTCGTGCACTTTGTGCATCTACCGCACACCTCTTTATTTTATCTCGGGATACGTGAAGCACAAGCTCGAGTAGTTTTCTCTTATCTCAGGACGCATGACGCATATCCCTGGGCGTGTTTTATCTCGGGATGTGTGAAGCGTAAGCTTGAGCGATTTTCTCTTATCTCAGAATGCATGACGTGCAGCCCTGGGCGTGTTTTATCCAGAGGCGCGTGAGCTCGAGTGATTTTCTCTTATCTCAAGACACGTGAGGCACCGCCCTAGGTATGTTTTATCTTGGGATACGTGTAGCACGAGCCTGAGTGGTTTTCTCTTATCTCAAGACGTGTGGCGCGTGGCACTAGGTGTGTTTTATATCGAGACTTGTGAAGCGCGAGCCTGAGCAGTTTCTCTTCTATTTCAGGACGCGTGATGCATGGCCTTGGGTGTGTTTTATCTCAAAACGTGTGAAGCACGAGCCTGAGCGGTTTCTCTTGTATCTCAGTATGCGTGACGCGCAGCCCTGGGCAGTTTTGCTTATATCTCGAGACACGTAAAGCGTGATTCTAAGCAGTTTTCATCTCGGGACACGTGAAATGTGACCTCGAGCGATTTTCGTTTCTCAGTTTCTCGAGACTCATAAAGAGTGAGCTTGAGCAGTGTTTTCTCGTCTCGTGTTTTGGCGTGGTCAGAATGTGTCTCAGATCTTTCTACATGGAACCTGTGTTGGTTTGAAGCTTGAAGCTGCTCATTCATATGTTGTTATCTTGCTTATTGCATTATTGCTTGTAGGATCATCTCGCATGATCATGAGTTTTCAAAATAGCTGGCTTCACGAAACGTGTGAGTCCAGCTTTAATGTTTTTTTCTGCATATCATTTACATCTTGCCCCAGAACTACGCTTGTATGATTCTTTGCAAAGGGATATGTAGGCAGCCTGTGGGTGTAACCATCTATTTCTGTCTTAATTGTTTGTCCAAGTCTTATAGCCTTGTCAAAATGGGTCGTCTTCGGACTTTGACATTCACTCACATCATTTCATGACTCCGAGTTCTGTCAAAGAGGGGCAACTGTAGACACCCCATTTTTTACCACCCTTATGACTTGGACGTCATCGCTTGCACACCCAATGATGAGTGTATATACTTGTCAAGTGCTAAAAGTCCTCAGTGGAATGCCACATCTTTGAGCCCTCCAAACCTTGCATGCCTTGTATTTCAACCAAAACCTTGGATTTTCAAACCTGCAACCTCTGGTGGCCTGTCGGCCACTGCTACGGGCAACCAGCCATTTCTAATAGTTGTCGGCCACCAGTGTGTTTTGCAGATATTTTGTGACAACTATACTAGTTGTTTGCACAAATGCTTGCATTTGCTCCCATGTGTATGGCTGGATGTTTTTTAGGGAGGTTCATGTTTTTCTACATATAGATGACCTCCTCTGTTGCTTTGAGGTTAGAAAAATTTTGGAGCAAAATTTTTCCTCTCTCTCTCTCTCTTGCAAATTTCTTCACCTTTGCCTATACACTCTTAACCAAACCTCTCCATCTTTGAGCTAAAATATCTTTGAGCTTTGTTTGAGCTGTTAAGGGTGTGTTTGTCTTGTTTTATTGCTTGAAAGTGATCAACTCTTCAAGAGGTACAAAGCTTTGTCTCTTTACTTGTTGTATTTACTCTTTTTCTTACTATTTCCCAAAAATTCTTACTATTTTCCAACTATTTTTGGGCTGTAAAAACTCTATATTTTTTGGGCTGAAACTTGGGTTTTAAGGCCAATAAAGTTTGAGGGGTGGTTCACCCTTCTTTACACCTTGCTCTCAAGGCCTTTACCCTTGTGTTTCCCACTCTTACACTATCTTTTTTTGAGCTTTTAAACACTGATTTTCAGATTTATTTCAGTGGCTAAAATCATGGTTTGAAGTCCAAAATTGGAGGGGTTAGCCTTCCCTCCTTGTGTTTTCCTTACTAGCCTAGCATGATCCATGTATTAGCTTATTATTCTAGCTATTTTTGTCTTAATTTCAGCATGTTTTAGGACTTATTTAACACTTTTTTAGGACTGTTTGTAAATGTTTGTTGCAATTGAGCTTTGTTTTGCATGCTTGTAGTATAATTGTCCTCATAAGCTTGGTGTTTTAGGCATTAGACACCATCTTATTTGAGTTGATAGTGTTTATTTATGGTTTTCCATACTTGTGATCACTCTTAATCACCTCTGCAACCTCCCTCTTTTCTTGGCTTTTGTTTTGTTTTGAAAGTGGTTTCAAATTACTTGTTTGTTAAACATGAGATTGAGATGTCATACTTAATGGTTTAATCCCTTTCGAGGTTCATTACCAATGGTATCGTGTCTCTGTCATGCCCAAAGAAACTCTTGGTTTGAGCTCTCTTTCCATTAGAGGACTTAAATTCACCTCGTAGACTCTATTTATTAAGGAATGGTTGGCAAATTAAAATGAAGTAATAAAATTGGTGAATAAAAAAGGTGTAAGATAATAATTGGTTAGGGTTCCATCAAATGTTAATTGAACCCTTGAGTCTTGAGTCGTTTTATACTCCATAGTGATGAATGCGGTGCAAGATTCATTGTCAACTACTTCCCTTGATCTTTCATGATAGGGAGGTGGTTTTAAGAGTCTTGTTTTGTTACATTTATTGAACTTGCACACTTTGGTTCATAGGCCATCATGCAATGAAATTACATCCATTAGTGGTTTGTGAATCAAACTTATTACTCCTTTGAGCTGTTCAAAAGATAAGAAAGGGCAAATTGTGCAAACAAACCCTTGAGAATACCCTGTCTCTGCTCTGTTTGCTCTTTGTAGCAATAAGAAAGTCCAGTCATCAGTGGCCGGCAGGCTACCTTTTGTGGACAGCAAGCCACCTTCTGTGGCCGGCAGGCTGTCATCAGTGGACGGCAGGCCCTCTGTCGGCCACCAGTGCAAAATCCGGCAGTGTCCTTTTGAAGCAAAATAGAGTTAGTCTGGAGGTGGAACTCAGTGCAAATGTTCTATTGTGCAACAGAGGCATTCAACAGCAAAAACAGAGCCTTTTTCAGGTGGAAACCGCATTCATGCATGAACCCTCCATCGATCCTCGGGATCCATGTTGTAAATATATTAGTGTTGTGCTTAAAATAATGGCTTTGTAATTAATTAGTTAGAATAGCTAATTCGCCTTGTGTTGTAATTATTTTAATTAGCTAGATTAGTTAATTAATTCGGTTTGTAATAATTAGTTAAGTAGTTTAGGTAAATTATTCATTTGTTGTTGTAATAGCTAGGTAATTAGTTAGCTAGTCAGTTCATTCGGACTCTCCGGTGTGAGGGCATAATGTTGTAATAATGTGTATATCTTCCAACCCCACATTTTTTCCCTTTTATTTACTTGCTTATGATGGTTAGATTAGGGCATCATGTTTTGTTTAGCATTCTTCATGTTTGCATCCACTTGTTTTGCATGCACCGAGGCGCGGTTCATCATTCTAACTTGCATTTTCGTTTAAACATTCTTTGAATATGTTCTTAGACTGCATGCTATCAAATTGCTTCATTTGCTATATTTGTAGCCGAGCCTAGTAAATTGTATATCGCATGTATCGCATTAGTCATATCGCATAGTTAGGAATCATGCATTTTTCTAACTTTATCATCTTTTTTGGCTTGGAGTACTAGGTGAGCATTTACTCGATTTAGCATATCGCATGCTGATGTTGCCATGTTTAGCATGCTTGCCATGAGGCTAATTACTTAAGTGCTATAACTGCTTGAATGCTTGTGGATGAAGGCTAATTGCTTGAATTGGAATAATTTGAGTAATGTTCATATGCGATCACTTTTTCAAGTGGTACATATTCGAAACAATTTTCAAAACAAACATGAGATCAAATGTTCCAATTTTTGCAAGTTAGTCTATACTTGTGTGTGTGCGCATCACATAGTAATGCTAGCCTAATAATCAGAACAAGAGCATATAATGTAAATAAGATTCATATCATGATTAATAGAAGCCGATCTTTGATTGGGCAAGCGGGGGTGTTCAATTCATAACATTCCCCTCTCATACCTTAGTTCTTGAGCTGAGACAATCTTGGTGACGACGGATACGTGGCCTTTGGCACGAGTCATGGGTTTTCTAAATTTCTCAAAAATATTTAGGTGGCGACTTTGTATCTGGAAAAACAGTCTATTTTTGGCAATTTGAATCAAAATTGATTTTCCAAAAGATTTGCCGGATTTGGACTCTTGGTGTTTATCTATTTCACATTGCACTTGTGGAATTGGATTCAGAACTGCAGGAGTCTGATACTGTAGGGCTTATTTGTCTTCCAAGAGGGGGCACGAAAAGTCGAGCTATACCAATCCTCTTTGCTTTCAGCCTTCCTCGGAACTCCTCCCCCTTCCTTTGCCAATCTACAGCAGTAGGTTTGTATCCCAGCCCGAAAGTGTTAGAGTTGTGACTCATCTCCATGGCAACTGTACCTTCCTGTCTGCCACTTCTGCCCAATCCTGATCTAGGAATATGCCCCTATTTGTTCATCATGTAAATAGACTGAGCGCTCACGTAATTTTCATCATCCTCCGCTGTGATGGATTGGACTACCCGGGCCTCTACCAACCAGAAGCTGGAGAGGAATACATCCTCTTCTCCATGTATGATTTCCAGCACTGGCGTGGTAGTTCCCTGGGGTGGATTAATCACAGAATTACCGTACACAGTGGCAATTTCGCCTTTAAAGGGGTACTTCGCAAACTGATGGACTGTCGATGATACAATCCTCATCTGATGTAGCCAAGGCCTTCCCAATAGATTGAAAATGGCTGGAACGTCCATGACATGGAATTCCACCTCATGCTCAGACGGACCAATTAGTACTTGGCTCTTGAACGTCCCCATACCATCCCGGCTAGTATTGTCATAAGCCCGGACGGCCTGGGTCGTGAGTGTAAAGTCAGCCAGCCTCAAACCAATGACATAGGCTATCCTCACTGGACACACATTAATCACCGATCCAGTATCTACTAGCACCACCGGAATGCACTTTTTCGGC
Source organism: Camellia sinensis (assembly GCF_004153795.1). Taxonomy (NCBI): domain Eukaryota; kingdom Viridiplantae; phylum Streptophyta; class Magnoliopsida; order Ericales; family Theaceae; genus Camellia; species Camellia sinensis. The sequence goes on along the minus strand of NW_021025670.1, from coordinate 483,728 downwards.
TTTCCAAGGTCACATACAAGGGTCTGTTATGGTTGGCACCCTCAAGTGGTAACTTTTTATCCGTAAAAGATATCACCGGCATAATGTCCCCAGACATAACCAATGGCACCAATTGATCAGTCGTGGTGTCAATAGGCAGTTTTGTCCAGTTCATTGCCTCTGGCAGTGCTTGTCTATGTTCCCGAGATGTCATTATTAGCCTCCAGATGGATATGTACGCCTGAATCTTCTTGAGCTGTTTCAGGACTAGGTTTTCTTCAACATCCTTCTGTTTTGCTCTCTAAGCCTCCTTCGCAGAGGTCTCCGGCTGATCTAGTGATGTGAGTTTGTAGTAGCGACCACTCTGGGTCATGTGGTTAATCTCGTCAGTATACCAGGTATCGTCAGGGGTGCCAGCTTTCCATCCTTCATCCGTATATACATGACTCAAATCATTATCTTCCCACCACTCCCCTGCAATCAAAGCCAGGCTATTATTTGGTTCCACCTGAAGCATGTTTACATCTCGTCCCCCATCATCATACCATTCCTCTTTGACCACAGCCTTGGTTTCTGTGTTCCAGTACTTTCTAAGCTTTTTCGGCATTCTTTTCCTGTGATTAGGCTCCCATTCTGGCCTTCCCGCACAGTCACTAAGCCCTCACTCAGGTTTATCCATACTCTGAACATCATTTGATGTTGATTCGGCCTCCACTTTATTCTTCCCTTTTCCTTGCTCCAAGCCTATCTTTCTTGGAAGTTCTTCCACTCTTTAACCTTTTGACCCTTTTCCTTGATCTTCATTGTCAGTTCGAAGTACAACCTCAGCCTTTTCTTTCCCGGTCTCTCTTGTCTATTCCCCCTTATCTAACTCCTCATCACTCGACCACCCATTATTTGTTTCTGGCTGGCTTGGATCCCACCATCCCATTTGGAGACTACTTGTATCTTCTTCTCCAAAGAAGTATAAGTTCTCTAGATCCTCCTCCAGATATGCCAAATCCTCTTCTAAGTCAACCAAGTCATTTAGGCCTTGTTCAGGCCAATCATTCCGATGTAGTGCTAACTAGTCTTCCCCAACAACATTAATGCTCAGAAAGTCCGGCAAGATGACTACTGGCTTTGGCTGATCGACAGCCACAATGTATAAACTGGGATCATACTCCTCTGCGAGTGAGACCTCCTTCTCTATGACTCGGGTATCAGACGACCCTATCTTCAGTACATTCTTCTCTTTTTCCATTTCTACTGTCACGGGCCTAGGTTGGGTTTGTGGGGTTAGATCCATCATGTACATGCATGTGCCTTCTAGAATAACCATTTTCGGTTTTGGTAGGTGGGATGAGGTAATGTATGCACTAGGGTTAAAGGTGGGTGGTAGTGTATGGATATGGTTAATGTTTCTGGACGGGGGAACTTGGTTGTGTGCAGAAAATGGATTGGTTGTTACATTTGGTTTAACGGATGGGGCAACGACTTTGTTGTCAATGAGATCCTAGATCTCATGACGTAAATGGTAACACAGGTTAGTAGGATAGTCGTGTTGTTAGTGAAAGAGACAGTATTGGGTGGGGTCATGCCTAGGTGGCAGTGGGTCTGAGAGCGGTCGAGGATCGAGAGGCTTGAGATGCCCCCTTTCCATCAACATTTTGAGGGCTCAGGTGGGACTCATATGGAGGAGGGTAAAGATTCTTCGCTTCCGGGGTGGACCCGTGGTTTGTGAGGGTTGTGAGGCTGTGGCAGCAAAGGGATCGACCATCTTGGTCGTCGTAGCAACGGTACTGACATCTGCAAGCCGTGGAATAGTGCTATTACTAGCATTGGTTTTCTGAGAGAATGGCCTTCTTGCAGGTTCGCTTGTTCTATGGATAATGCCCTTTTTGAATGCACTCTCAATCTGGGCCCCCAGCTCATGTAGGGAGGCAAATGTGGACAACGACATCATTATCATCCTCTATAACATGTCTAGCTCAAGGTTCTGGACCACTAGCCTGACTTGCTCTCTTTCGGAAGGTTGGTTTGTCATCCGAGCTGCCTTGTCTCTCCACCTGGCAACAAAATTGATGAATGATTCTTTAGGGTTCTGGGTAGTGGCCTCCAGCTCACTGATTGTTACCTCTATTTGGGTGTTATATGAGTATTGGTTAACAAATGCCTCAGATAACTCCTCCCAATTCCATTTTGTAAAGTTTTCCAACTTAGCATACCAAATTGCTACTACATCAGACAGGGTTCTCCCAAACAATGAAAGCTTCTGCGCCCTAGATAAACCCATGGGCCTCAATATGTCTGAAAACAGTCGAACATGCACATTCTGATCCCCACTCCCATCGAATTTGTCGATATGGGGCATCTTGAATTTCTCCAATAATCTGACCGAAGCCTTAGTGTACCCATCTTCGATGTCTGGGATGAAGTTGAAACCTTGGGATTTCTTTAACTCTTTCTCTAGCGTGGCAATCTTGATCAGAGCTAGGTCAATTTCATTGAAGTCAAAGGGAAGGATTCCCGCCGATGGTTGTCGATAAGCCGAAGTCGGTGGAAACATCTCTTAAGGATTTGGGAATTGCAGATTTTTAACCGATGCGAGTGGGTCAGGATTTGGCTGGGCAGCCAAGACTGGATGCACGGTTGATGCTGATGCCCCAGATGTACGTTGTAGGTCGGCAATAATTTCATCCTATGCAGCCATCCTTTGGTTTATAGTATCCATGGTTCACTGGAAAGTCGCCATCATGACAGAAACGTCTTCTACGTTCTGTGTTGTATTCTGTGCCATTGTTGGTCTGGGTGAGCTAGATGCTGGCGAACTGATTGAATAAGAACGGATAGGTGTTTGTAGAGTGCTTTGTACTTGTGCTGCTGACTGTCTATTCCTTCTTCATCGAGTAACTGACGGAAGTGAGACTAACACAGGCTGACCACTATCAAGGTCTTGAGCTTTGCAAAGCTTGCTGATGTGAGTCCACACAACTTGGGGAATATTGGGTCTTTTTAAAGCTATGATGGTAAACTACCTAACAAAAAGAAAGAAAGAAAAACATAATCAAAATCGGATAGCACTTCGGCCCCAATTCACAACAGCCATAACACACAACTGAACTGTAATCCCCATTGAACTCTGTTCTCAAACTGCTACTCATTTGTGCCACTAATATGAACCATCCTATACAGTTTCACTAAAAAAGGACATACCAGGTAAAAGAACCAAAACACCCCTATGTGAGGTAGGGTTACCCTGTCCTAGATTTTTGACATGATCTAGGTTGCACTTCTTTAAGCAAGTGGTTTCATAACATCCTCTATACAGGTGGCATCCTATCCTATTTTTACAACAATCACTAGGGTATTCTATATGCACTAGGCCAATTGGTCCAAAAGGGTACCTCGGCAAGATTACCTAATATACCTCTCATACCTAATACCGAAAGTGAAAAGATGATCAAGCGATATAGCATTAAACCAGATCCGAGGGTCCTGTTTCCAACATGGCAGAGCCCATGACCGATCAGCCTTTTGGCAAGCTTTTGGGCAAGATGGAAAACACAGGGACTTAAAGCACCAATGCAAATGCAATGCAAAAAACATATACATGTAGATAAAATTTCACATCATGAAGTTTGAGTCAAGTTCTCTAATTCCCCAGTAGAGTCGCCATAAATTGTAGCTTGCTTTTTGGGAAATTTAGGAAACCCATGACTCGTGCCAAAGGCCACTTATCCGTTATCACCAAAATGTCTCAGCTCGGGAACTTAGCTACGAGAGGGGAAGGTCATGAATTGAGCACCCCACTCGCCCGACCAGAGATCAACCTCTACTAATCATGGTGTGATTTTTATTTATATTATATGCTCTTGTTCCGGTTATTAGGCTAACATTACTATGTGTTGCATACAAATATAGACTAATTTGCAAAAGTTGGAATGCTTTGATTTCATGTTTGTTTTGAAGATTGTTTTGACTGCGCATCACTTAAAAAAGTGAGTCTGTATGTACATTTAATCAATTCATCCCAATTTTCGTAATTAGCCTTCATCCACGAGCATTCAAATAGTTTATCATTTAAGCAATTAGTCTCATGGAAAACATGCTTGACATGGCAGCACAAACATTCGGTGCAAGATGCTAAAAAATTCTCACCTTGTACTCCAAGGAAAGCCAAACAAAGAAAAATGATTAGAAAACATGCATGCTCCTAACCAATGCAATATGACTAAATGCAACGCACACGTTATGTAATTTTAATAGGCTTGGCTATGAACATGGAATATGATTCCATTCAAGACATGTGATGAATCACATATTCAAGAAATGAATTTAAACATTTGGTTAGTATGATGAGCCGAACCTTGGATGCATGCAAGGCAATGGATGCAAAGCATAAAAATGCTAATTTGAAAATGGTGCTCTACACTACCATCATAAGCGAATAAGTAAAAGGGACAAAGACGTGGGGCTAGGAAACATGCACGTTATTACATATTTGCCCTCATGCAAGAGGGTGCAAATCAATGTCCAAGAATCCGAATTAAACTAACTATTACAAAATTGAATGAATGAATAAGTGACTAACTAGTTAAGCTATAATTAACTAACTAGCCAATCTATTACAACAAGATAAACTAACCATCTAACGAATCATTACTACAACAATATTAATTACAATGATAATAACTATAACCATTTTGAGATCATTAATTTACAATTTACAATGGAAGCATAAGGATGGCATGCACGTAGCGATTTCAGAATTAACTTTGTCTGCCTTCCTTGGAATCTGTCCTGTTTCACCTTCAGTCAATGCCCTCTGCTTCTACAAAACACACTGCCTTACCAAACATTGATGGCCAACCGGCCCCTGATGAAGCCCGACTGGGCCCAAATAAGGCCAGTCGTGCCATAATTTTATGCAAAATCCTATTTTTGTGCTCTGAGGTGAAAATAATGCAGACAGAATTTTCTAAGTTCTGTTTGTCCCTCTTACCCTTCTCTGTCATGGTAAGCCTCAAGAGATGGACAAAGTCATTTGCGAAACCATCAATGAGCAATTTGCTTGCTTGATGATTTCGGCTATGATTTGGACAAAAATCAATTAATGCAATGAATAACAACCACCCCTTCCTTTTAGTATGGAGTGAGCTCAAAAAGGGGAGTAAAGACGCTTCAAGGGTCGTCAAAACACCATGGATTAATGTGTGACAACTCTTGACACAATAGACTCGGCATAACGTCCGATCGAGCCCAAGCAATATAACTCATGTTCTTTATGTTGGTTGGTTCATTTTAAGCCAAATTCATTAGTCCTTACCATTCTTTAATCCATTTGTCCAAGGATGCTGTCATGATAGCATTCACACGCATGCGATATGCTAAAGCATAAATACTTACAATGTACTCCATGCCAAAACAATAAACTAGTTAGCAAACATGCGTGATCCTAGTTCATGTCAAGTTGACTAATGCAACACATGCAAGATGCAATTAGAGTAGGCTCGGCTAACCTAAACATGGCATGTGAAATGCAACCAATTAATGCACGTATTCAATTTGGAATTGAAGTACAAATGCAGTTAGAATGATGTACTGAGCCCGGTGCGTGCGAGACAAATGTATGGATGCACGCATGCATAGCATAAGGTATGCTAAATTAAACGTGTCCTATTACTAACCATCAAAGCAGTTAAGTAAAAGGGAAGAAAGAAGCGGGGATTGGAAGACATGCACACACACGCACCCACACTTATTACAGATTCGCCCTCGCTCGGAGGGATCAAATAAATATTATAGATAATTAACCTACAAGCTAATTAAATATTACAGGCCATCTAATTAGCTAGGCAAATTAACTAATCTAGGGAAAACAGATAAACCGCCTCGGGAAGAGAGCCTAATGCAATGCGTGCTCGGTCCTGCTCGAAAGTGCACTGCCATGCCTAGGCTGCCTCTGTTTTCCTTGATATACTCCTCTGGAGACTGCCAAATTCTCAGGATTGTTTCCCTGGACATTGAGGAGTGCCACCGGCTGAATAGAATGTCCACCGGCAGTGTTTCGTGATCACCGGCTGTTGGTGAAGATATGGCACATGAAGGATTGCCAGTCGGCACTGAATACTGCTGGTCGGCAGAAAGTTCCTGCAGAATATGCAATTGACAGCAACAGAGGCAAGGCAGAGCATGGCAATGCAATTCAAGCAATGTATGCACCAATCATGTCCCTTGTCATGTTAGTGACTCAAAGGGACGTGCTCCTTGGTTCTCGGACCACCAATCGCGCATTTCCATGCGTGATGGCCCAAGGGACCAAGTGTGCATTTTCATGTCAAATGAAATGCAATGCACACAATCAAACCAATGGGGACTTAACCTCTATCATGGATAGTCAAGAGGCCAAGCATGCATGCCAATGCAATGCGACCTAAGCATGTTAACTAGGCATGCAATATGGCAATGCAAATGAGCATGCAAGAAACAAATAACATGCAAGGTAAGCATGCAAGTAAGCAAAGGATGGACTTAAACATGATTTGGGCAGCTCTAATTAAGCCCAAAATAGTGGCCAAAGCCAAGGAAATGAGGCCCAAAACATACGCACACATGTATGCAAATATGGTCCAATTCCTAAGACCCACCAAAGAAGCATTGAACTACACTTAGTGCAACCACACATGGCATGAACTAAATCACTAAAAAGCAGAATTTTAGCATGTTAAGACAAGGCCTAAAGATCACTTAGATGGCATCCAAATGACCTAAATTCAAAGGCATGCACAAATGCACTTTCAAGGAGCATACCCCACAAGCTCATAAATCACCAAAGAGGCATCCAAGGTAAGCATACAAGCATGCTAAGGAGACTGAAATGATGTGCTATAAACGGTGCCAAATCATTAAAATAAAGCAAGTAACACATGTTATACCCTCACATACTTAAGGCCAACAAGCCAAAATGCAAAGGGGCTGTACTAAACATGGAAAATATGAATCTAAAGACCCAAGATAGACCTTAAGCATGTTAAAACATTACCAAAAATTCACAAAGCTAAGCCAAAATATGCAAGCATGGGGTCCAAAGGCAAGATGCATTTCTAGGCAAAATAGAGGAATACAGAACAAGTGTATGATGCACATGGAATCTCACCAAACCGTCAAAAATTAGTGAATAAAACATGTGAAAATAGGCCCAAATAACCACTGATATGCAACCATGGCATGCAAAAATGATGAGTTACTTTAGAGGGCCATGCGAGGAGTTATTAAGCACATGCAAGATAGACATTTAGCAAGACCAAATCGACTCTGAAAATGAGTTTTGAGGGTTCTAAAACCCACTGAAAAATGCTTGAAACAAGGTTTGAAAGCATGCAAATAGGAGCCCCTTTGGAAGGCCAAAAGGGGCAACAAACAAGGCAACAAGGGAGAGGGTCACCCCTCTCCTTCTTAGGACCTTAAACCACCATTCTCACCACTGAAATCCCTCAAGATTTCGGTGGTGAGGAGGCCCAAACAAGGTAGTCCCGAAACTCACCAAAAATGGCACAAAATGGGGCCAAACAAGGCCTAAGAGGGGGTAAACAACCCCAAACACAAAAGTGTCCTTAATGAAGTATCTTAAACACAAAAAAGCAGAACTTTTTTATGTTATACACAAAGCTCAAATCGGCAAGCAAGACAGGCTAAAATGGTGTGCAAAAACGGGGAATAAAGAGGGAAAATGGGTTACCTTTGTAGCCAAAAGGGGACAGCAGCCTCTAGACCCAAAAATGCAACCCTCAACCTCTGAACACAAGACCCAAGAACCTCCAAGTGATGATGGAAGTGTTGTGCTAGGAGGTGTAGTTCAAATGGCCAAGAACTAGACCCTTTTGGACCCTTTTGGACCCTTTAACCCACCCAAATGTAGAGAGAGAGGGAGATATAGAGAGGGAGTGATATATATGTGATATATATCAGATTTTTCTAACCTCTCAAATGGAAGGAGAGGCTCTCCTTATATAGAGAAACCAAGGGGGCAAAACTTCTCTTAGAAGCTTTGGCCAAAAGGGCCAAGCTTCTCTTAGAAGCTTGGAGCAAAAGGGCCAAGCTTCTTGGAGAAGCTAGGCAAAAAGGGTCAAGAGGTTCAAGCTTCTTGGAGAAGCTAAAAAAAGGGTCAAGCTTCTTGAGAAGCTAGGCAAAAGGGTCAAAAGGTTCAAGCTTCTTGGAGAAGCTAAACAAAAAGGTCAAAAGGGTCAAGCTTCTTGGAGAAGCTTTAAAAGGGTCAAAAGGTTCAAGCTTCTTGGAGAAGATAAAAAAAGGTCAAGCTTCTTGGAGAAGCTAAAAAAAGGGTCAAGCTCCCTCAAGAAAGGGTCTCGGTCAGGACAAGTGGCTGATTGATCAGAAACAGTGGCCGGCCGACCAAACACAATGCCGACCGACCATCAATAGTGCCGACCGGCCATCACCAATGGCCGGTGGCAAAGAAACAAGGCCGGTGGCCTCAAGCCACGGCCGGTGAGGTGTGGGGATGGCCTACAAGCTACTTCCCACCCTCAGAAGAAAAACAACAAGTGTTTGGTGCAAAACCAGACACAAAACAGACAAGTCGAGAGGTCTTGAGGCAAGGCGCGTAGCCAAAACCTCCGAGAACTCAAGACGAACACGAACCGGGATGATCATCGAGTCTACAAACGATGACATCCAAGTCTTGAGGACGGTCAAAAATGGGGTGTCTACATGCACGTAGCGATTTCAGAATTAACTTTGTCTGCCTTCCTTGGAATCTGTCCTGTTTCACCTTCAGTCAATGCCCTCTGTTTTTACAAAACACACTGCCTTACCAAACATTAATGACCAACAGGCCCTTGATGAAGCCCGACTGGGCCCAAATAAGGCCAGCCGTGCCATAATTTTATGCAAAATCCTATTTTTGTGCTCTGAGGTGAAAATAGTGCAGACAGAATTTTCAGAGCTCTGTTTGTCCCTCTTACCCTTCTCTGTCATGGTAAGCCTCAAGAGATGGACAAAGTCATTTGCGAAACCATCAATGAGCAATTTGCTTGCTTGATGGTTTGGGCTATGATTTGGACAAAAATCAATTAATGCAATGAATAACAACCACCCCTTCCTTTTAGTATGGAGTGAGCTCAAAAGGGGGAGTAAAGACGCTTCAAGGGTCGTCAAAACACCATGGATTAATGTGTGACAACTCTTGACACAATAGGCTTGGCATAACGTCCGATCGAGCCCAAACAATATAACTCATGTTCTTTATGTTGGTTGGTTCATTTTAAGCCAAATTCATTAGTCCTTGCCATTCTTTAATCCATTTGTCCAAGGTAATGATTACGTCCACTAAATGAGAAGCATGTCAAATGGGAAGTGATTCTCCATATGAAAAAAAAGATCATGTCGTTGACGATGAACCTCCGTAGAGATTAAGCCATTAAGGATAGATCTCTAGTTCATGTTTTGAATAACCATCAATCGGTTGAAACAACTCTTAAATGAAAGAAATGGATGGTAGGTTGCTTGTTAAAATGAGGCATCTTGACATGAAAATCAATTAAAGAAAAGCTAGAATAACATGCAACAAGCTATGTACAAGGACTTATGATACAACAAATGAACTAATCAAAGCTTGAACCAATTAAATAACCTAGGACAGCCCTAAAATAGCCCCTAATAGGTGAAAAACAGTGGCTCAAAGTGCATGAAAGGAGCCCAAAAAGTTAAACAACAAACAAAGAAAAAAAGACTAGTAAGCAAGAACGAGGAGTGGCTAACCCCTCCACCTTTGAAACCTCAAAGCATGACTTTTAACATCTTTTAAACTCTGAAAATCAATTTGGAGAACAAAGAAAAGGGTGTAAAACAAGGATTTGAGCTATAGGTGAAGGTGTAAAAAAGAGTGTTAACTCTCTCTACCCCTTGGTAGCTATCCAAACCCAAGCTTAGACACTTGAAAGAGGATCAAAACAATACAAAACACAAGAACTTGATAGTAAATAATAGAAATGAAAGCAAGAGAGAAAATGGTAAGCTTATACCTCTTGAAGAAGGTAAGCTCTTTGCTTGTGAATCAAACTTGGTCCAAACACACTCTCAAGCTTGAATTGTGATGCTCGAGGCTCAACCAAGGTTCCAAGGTTAAGGTGTAAAGGTGTATATGGTGTATGGATATAGGTTAAAGGTGGTAAGCTTGCTCAAAGGTTGCTTGCACAAGAAGAAAGAGCTCTCAAGAAGGTGTAGAAGCTTTTTAGAATTTTTTCAACCCTCAAAATAGAGATACAACTTCGTTTTTATAGAATTTGAGCAAAAGATGTCATAAATATCTTCAAAAATAGACAGCCGGCGGGCCCCCGCCCAGCATAGTGTTCCTCACTATCAAGGCACGGCTAGCCATAAATAGCCACGATGGGCCTCAATAGGGCACGGCCGGGCCTTAATGTGATACCCTGTCTCTCTGCTTCAGACTCAGCATAGGGTGACACAATGTGTAAAAATGGGTTTCTGGGGTACAAATAGTGGGAATATGGACTATTTGGGATTGTTTCAGAGCTTAAACATAGCCTCTTCGTTGAGACCTCAAACCACGCACAACACCACTTTCATCATCGAGCGTACCGGACTAAGCGCTCAAGCCTTATAGGCTGTTAGAAAAAGGATGTCTACACTTTCCTATGTGAAATGCTTCATCTTTAAAACTTAAGATCGTATCTCATCTACATTTCATAGTAAATTTGTGAACAAGCTAAGAAAATATTGTTGTTTGTGGCTAAATTAGCATAGGCACGGCTGGCCATAAATAGCCACGATGGGCCTCAATGGGACACGGTCGGGCCTTAATGTGATACCCTGTCTCTCTGCTTCAGACTCAGCATAGGGTGACACAATGTGTAAAAATGGGTTTCTGGGGTACAAACAGTGGAAATATGGACTATTTGGGATTGTTTCAAAGCTTAAACATAGCCTCTTCGTTGAGACCTCAAACCACGCACAACACCACTTTCATCATCGAGCGTACCGGACTAAGCGCTCAAGCCTTATAGGCTGTTAGAAAAAGGATGTCTACACTTTCCTATGTGAAATGCTTCATCTTTAAAACTTAAGATCGTATCTCATCTACATTTCATAGTAAATTTGTGAACAAGCTAAGAAAATATTGTTGTTTGTGGCTAAATTAGCATAGTTGGAAATTTTATTGATATGTTGTCAATCTCATCTTAAACTCGTTAATGTTTTATGCATGCTATATGATTTACCATACAGATTATTTTTTTGGAGACAATATGTAATGATGAGCGCATTATTGAAAGAAACATATGTCTTAAAATTCAACAAAGCCCTGACCATACAGAGGAGTGTGGTTGCTTACCAAAATGAGCAAAATTGTTATCTTAGTCTACACTTCTATACTTAGTAAATGTTGTTTCCCTTCAGGACAGATTTTGAAGCTGGATACTAGGTGTGAGTGGTGTGAATACTTTTGATTCCCTTGCTGGATAGTGCGATACACGTGTCATGTTTGTGGTGGTTTGCATGGTTGTAAAGCTAAGATGCTGTCAGAACGACCGACATAAAGCAAAGGCGAGAAAATAATTATGCTTTTGAATTATTTTGAATGGGAAATCTTCATCCTTATACGCAAGCCAATTTTTCTATATATTTGGTTCCAGAAAACATTTTATGGCAGAGAAGAATATGCTTTTGCAGTGGGATAGCTATTGTGGTGACGTTGTTTTCTGGTACCTTATTTCGTCCCTCATTTTCTTTTTTGTCTTTTTTGTTTATTTATTAGGTATACAATGTTGTACTCCTTAGGAATGTATCCTGAGAATTACGAGCAGTTCACTCAAATGTGAGTAGATTGCTTTTTGACATGGCAAATAGGACTGTGGAAAGAGAGTCAGCGTGCAGCTCCAGCGATGTTTGTTCCGATGTACAAGGAGCAGAGGGCAAAAATATCAAAGCTAAGGTATCTGAACAGAAGGGTTAGCAGAGGTAAGAGAATCTACAGAATTTGTAGGATAAAAGATTTGGAGTGTTTTATAAAAAATGGAAGGAGTAATGAGCAACCAGTATCGGACTCCCCTTGCGTACCAAAGGTCAAGGACACCGGCGACCAGTGGATATAAGCATAGTTACCGTGGTCATGAACCTTTTAAGGTAGCGTATGTTCACTGACGATATGTTCAGAATATTTCCCAACATATTAAGCAAACTAAAAGGGGAGTAAGGAAGTTGCAGCTGTACGATGAACAATTAAGGGATGTTAAATTTGAAAATAAAGGTGTGGCGAGATCACTTAATGGTATTGAATTGGGTGATAAAATATATGATCGCCAATTAGACAAGATCGCGGTTAAGGGTATAAAATTAATTGAAAATGTTCAATTGAGACAAGACGCTAAAGACGAAGTTGTGGTCTACCACGTTTTGTTTTTTGCCATGAGTGATAATAGTCCATTAGATTCCATCCCCACACCTGACAAGATATTTATGCAAAATTACGTTAAGGAGTCAAATGTACTTTAAGACTGTTTAGAATTATAATTTATGTATTTTTATTTGTAATGTTCAGGTTTTCAATAAAAGTGGATGATATAAAAACTGGTGTTGTTGAAGGTGTTTCAACAAGTGATTTCAGTTGTATTGAACTTGCATTGCCTAATTTATTTTCTCAGTTGAGGTTAAGATACAAACAAAAGAGTATTAAGGTTGATAAAATATTGATAAAATATTCCCCTCTTTGCGCACCCAGTGCCAGTGGGTTGGTCAGAGTAAATGTTTATGATCGGAGGTTAGATGGTAATGACAGTCTGCAGGCATGGTTTCTTTTCCTTGTGGATTGTCAAAGCGAGTTAGTTTATTATGAAAATGGTTATTATTCAATTAATGACAAACAAGTGCCATGGATGGTGAAGTATCAACTTGAAAATTTGAGTATTAAAAGGGGGATTATGTATTGTAAAATGAATGGGTATTTGAAGTATTCTACAAGTGACATGCTAGAAGATTCATAAATGAGGGCCCCATCTATTGTTATATTATCTAAAAAATATACTAATGATAATGTTGATGTTTGGCATTGTGCCCCAATGAAGACCATTCCGATTCTAACACGGACTAAGTCTGTGGGTTTACCGGAGAGACGAAGAGATTTGTGGTTAGAAGGTTTGGGGGAAAATGGTTCAGTTATTCATGAACACAGAGGTCGTCTGAGTGTGTCTAAGATTGATGTACGCAGAGGAGGTGATGACACTAGTGATGTTGATCCTGATCTGTCGATTTCGAAGGTTAGTGTTAGAAAAGAAGAAGTTGATTGGAGAGGATCAGTTGTTATGGAAGCTGCAGAATTTTCTGATGTTTTACGAAATGTAATAATTTGTGTAAAAAATAGTGAAGTGACTCAAGATGTAATAGTTGATGATAAGGGAAATATAGTAAGTAAATAAAAGTTTGATTGGTTTCATGAATAAAATTAATAAAAACTTTCATTAATCATGACAGTGATTACATTTACATCAAACCATTCTCTCATTTTTGGGGACATTGCATCTAACCAACTACTGTCCCCATTAGTTAATATAATACAAGGAATTCTTCCTTTAATAGTGAGATCTGGTTGGAATTTAACAAATACATGGAAGTCTCTTTGGCAACTTATTAAATTTTTTATTAATTCGGTAGGGACTGTCAAATATTTGATGTCGTCTATGACGTTGTAGACGGTGTCTTAATCATAGTCCGTGAAGTTTATTCTGCCGAAGAACTAATTGTGTCGTCTGAGACTTCTGGCCCAGGCGATTTTCCTTGTTCTTGAGGGTCCTTCGAGGTAAAGAGAGATTGGGTGGATGGACTGCTGTTCTAGATCCTGTTATCAGAGAAAGAAGAGAGTCCTTTGTCAGTATATAAATTATTGATATTATTTTTGTGTATCTCTAATCTAATCCAGTCGTCTTCTCTCCAAACGGAGAGACAACAATTTTGACATAACTTGTATTGTACAAAATTTCAACTTACACACAAAATATTATTTTCTGCCCATTTTTTTTTAATTCTTCATTTAAAAAAGGAAATGAATTAAAAGGGTCGGTATATGGGGACTTCTCTTATTTGTAGTGATCCCTCGAAAATGTTTTTAATTGTGTCGTCCGAAACTTCTGGCCTAGGAAATTTTTCATGTTCTTGAGGGTCCTTCGAGGTAGACGGAGATTGGGTGGATCGCTATTCCGGATTCTGTTATCAGAGGAGGAGGAGAGTTCTTCGTCAGTATATAAAATATATAGAAAAATTGGCCCACGTATAAGGATGAAGATTCCCCATTCAAAATAGTTCAAAAGCATAATTATTTTCCCGCCTTTGCTTTTTGTCAGTCGTTCTGACAGCATCTTAGCTTTACAACCACACAAACCACCACAAACGTGACACGTGTATCGCACTATCCGGCGAGGGAAACGCAGAGCTCGACTGAGTTTGTCTGAGATTGATGTACGCAAAGGTGGTGATGACACTAGTGATGTTGATCCTGATCCGTCGATTTCAGAGGTTGGTGTTAGCAAAGAGGAAGTTGATCGTAGAGGATCAGTTGTTATGGACCCCGTAGAATTTTTTAATGTTTTATGAAATGTAATCATTAGTGTAAAAAATAGTGACATGACTCAACATGTAATAATTGATGATAAGGGAAATGTAATAAGTAAATAAAAGTTTGAGTGGTTTCATAAATAAAATTAATAAAAATTTTCATTAATCATGACAGTGGTTACATTAGCATTAAACCATTCTCACATTTTTGGAGACATTGCATCTAACCAATTACTATCCCCATTAGTTAATATAATACATGGAATTCCTCCTCTAATAGTGAGATCTGGTTGAAATTTAACAAATACATGGAAATCTCTCTGAAAACCTACTAAATTCTTCATTAATTCGGTAGGGACTGTCGAGTATTTGATGTCGTCTATGACGTTGTAGACGGCGTCTTGATCATAGTCCTTGAAGCTTATTCTGCCAGAGAATTAATTGTGTCATCCAAGACTTCTGGCCCAAATGGTTTTGCCTGTTCTTGAGGGTCCTTCGAGGTAAAGAGAGACTGGGCGGATGGGCTGCTGTTCTGGATCCTGTTATCAGAGGATGAGGAGAGTTCTTCGTCAGTATTCAAAAAGCGAGTAGAAAATTATGAAAAGGTAGTTTTTTGAACTTGTGTTTTTGATACTTATTCTTTTAAAATATAGCATTGAGAAATGGAGTATATGATTATAAGATAACAAATTCTAAGCATGCTATAGGTTTATGAGCCGGTAGAAGAAGGATCATATATCAAAATGATTGATATGGTCAGTGGTCAAGGTGGACAAATACAAGTAAGTTGTGCTCTCATTTTTATTTTATTCTTTTATTGTTCTCCTTTTGATTTTGAATCTTTATTACTTGAAAGATGTCAAATGTTGTCTTCTCTTTCTGTACACGATATCAAGGGAGTTGCAAAAAAAAAAAAAAAAATTACGATGGACACCCTGAACATGTCAATTGTGAGAAATGGAACACCTTTTGATTTGGAAATACCCCAATCACTTTTTATTTTTTATGTTATAAGTAGGAGTATCCTCTCTCTATTTTGTGAATATTTAGTTTGTAATTGTAGATTGTAAGGTTGTTGTGAAGAACATATGCATAAAATTGATATTCCAAATAGATTATTTTCCTTAACTTACATTCTTGAAGCAATTTGTTTTTTTTTTATTTATTTTGTGGACCACTTGACTGGAAATATCATTAAGGAAATACTAATTACTAGTGCAAGCTAGTGTGATGAGTGAGTGACTTCTTGTAGTTTGAGTTACTTTTTGATTGATGTTTTTAGTAGTGCAAAAATCTTTTAGCTAAGATCACTCTTTAAGGATAGTGTAGAAACCATATCAATTTTTTCTTGTTGCTTATAGTTGTGATAAGGTTGATTTGTGTTTAGCTCCACAATGCCACAATTTCATCACATTAATCAAAAGCTGAGAAGCAAGAGGTAATTTTTGTTTCTCTTAGCAAAGGTTTCTTTAAAACAATGCTGAAAGTGAAAATATTTTATATGCCACAATTAATTACCAAGAATGAATTACTTGAACATTCTCTATATCTTCTCCTAAGCATCTGAAATTCAATTTGATTGGCTTAAGATAATAGACAGGAATGAGGAAATCTTTTTGGTTTCTTTGCATATATTCACCATGCAATTTGATTATCTTGGTAGCCGATGTTTCCAGTTTTCATCGAGATTTAATGCTTCCAAGCTGGGAAATATGACCTTATCTGAAAATTACAATATGGACATTTCTCTTACATCTTCCATTTTGTATATATATGTATATATATATATATATATTGATTCAAATGAAAGTTAAGATAGAAGACAAAATTTAGTGGTACAAAACAAAGAGGGAAATACTTAGTCCCTCCTCATACTTGCAGAGATCATGTCTGATACTAGTAAGGAAGTTACATTGCAAGGTGGGTCATCAAGAAAGATTAAGTGCTCTTTTGGTTTACACCAATGTTCGCCAATGCATCAGCACTTTGATTAGCTTCTCTTGGCGCATGTTTGACGATGCACTTGGGTATATTTGAGTAGAGAAAAGTGGCCATTTTTTCGTGGATTTTTATGTAAATTGAATGAAATACTTCAGTTTCAAACAATTTTGTTCTTTACTAAAACATTTTCATAGATGTTTCTATATCTCGTTATAGCTCCAAATTTAGACACCATCCATAGGTTTATAAAGTGAGGTTTGATCTTTCTTTATTTTTTATGGTCCCTTTTTCTTCAGGTAAACAATATCGGTAGCTATCTTCCTGGAAGAATTGTCTTCTTCTTAGTATGTTATTCTCTGTTTTATTATATATTATTTACTTTGGTTGGGATAAGGCATTTGGGTTTAGTATAACTTGCTTTCTCTTGTTAATTTTTTGGCATTGTCTTTCTTTATTTTATTTTATTTTTTTCCCAATAGGCAAGTGTGATTAGAAAATATTAGAAGTCATGCTACCATATTGACTGGACAAAGTTTCCGGTTTATTTCTTGTGTTGTACCAAGCTCGTTGGCCTTAAGTTATTTGGGTAAATATCAAGAAACAAAATTTCATTTGTGACGGCTAAAACATTTATCTTTTTCTAGAAAATTAACAAAAAACATTAGTGGAATACTGATTAAGGCCAAATTGTCCAACACTGAGACTGTTAATTATGATCTCTTAACTTTATTTACTTGCCAAACTACATATTTTATGTATGTTTAATGTCAATCAGGTTGTACATAGTGGGAGCATAAAATGAGCAAAAATGTAGGACTTGTGGAGAAAAGTGCTTCCCGCACCTGTGTTGACTTTTTTCCACACATGCATTGACTTTTCCATACCTGCGGTAGAACCTCGAAAATCATGCTGCTGTTTTAAACCTGTTTGAAAGACAGGAGAGGTATAAAAGGAAGAAAAGAGGCTGGAATAGAGTTCTGAAATTTTAAAGGAGAAAGAGGAGGCTAGGGTTTGGAAAAAGGTGATTTTCAATCTTCAAAGCAAATTCCCATGGAGGGTTCCCTCTCTTCCACCTCTTCCCACTCCTCCATGAGTGGCTAGGCTCTTCTTTTCTAGGGTTTTGATGAAACCCTAGCTATGTAATTAGGTTTTCCATTTGGTTTTTTTTTATGTAAAGGTTTGAACAATTGTATGCTGTTTTAGAAGTTTCATATATATATTTTCCACTATTTCTTCAAGTATTCGGCTTTCTATGATTGTTGAATGCTTTTCATATAATATTTTTCTATTCTTTCATATTCAAGGTATGAGACGAACCATACTACGAGGGACAAGTCATGTCGCTACCCTAATTTAGAGCGAACGATTCGTACTACTTGAGATGGTTCGTGCCCGTATATTGAACGTGATGATTTTCTTGATAAATGCTTCGAACTTGTAGTTACAAAATATTATTCCGTTCGAACCATAGCATAATTGATTTCAAATTGAAACCTTATTTACGTAACTAGTGGTGAACTCATTGCCCTAGGTTTTTCCTCAAATCAGTAAATTCATCTTTATTTATAATTGCTAGTTTATTCGCTTATTTAATTTAATCATTATTAGGTTATGAACAATCAATCTTTTTATTAAAATTAATTTAGGAATTTAACAATTAAATTAGTTTAATTTCCCAACTATCCCTATGGATCGATACCTGGACTTACCATTATTCTAAGGAATTTGGTATAGTTTAGTGTTTAATTTGGGTGTGTGAAATGACCTATCAAATTTTGGCGCCGTTGTTGAGGACTTCTGGCGAAATTGAGTAATTTAAAGTTACATTCCTATTTTAATTTTTAGTTTAGGATTTTATATTTTTGTGTTGCTAAGTGTGCAGAGTGTTTGCAAGTGGAGCTATCACCAAAGTGCAAGTGGAGTGCAACCGAGCTTTGAAAATAAACCGCAGCACCAAGTGCTTAAAAAAAACAAAAACAAAAAACCAAAAGCAAATACTCGCAAGCAAAGCACCAAACTGCTACAACTAGAGAGCTCAAGTGGAAATTGGGGATAACGTCTACACGTCAAGCACCGGCAAGATGAGTAAAGCGTTTTCGTTAAATCACTGTGAGTATTCTCTTCTTTGGTATTTTGCTTTCATAACTTAGTGCACAGAGTCGGAACTTAGTGTGTGTGCGTGAGTAATGTATGAATGGGCGCCGTTCTTGTTGCCCTGAATTGTGGAATTTGGACCTTGAACTAGAAAGGACTCTTAGGAAACTTAGAGCCTCTTCTCGTGTTCCTAAATTGAATACCCTTACCTATACTTCGAACCAATAAAGATGGAAAACCTGAATCACCTAAATGGGCCCAACCAGACCCTTGAGGATTATTTCACACCCACTACATATCCATCACCATCATGCATCCAGTTACCCGACACCACT
Organism: Camellia sinensis; assembly: GCF_004153795.1. Taxonomy (NCBI): domain Eukaryota; kingdom Viridiplantae; phylum Streptophyta; class Magnoliopsida; order Ericales; family Theaceae; genus Camellia; species Camellia sinensis. Next base: position 464,817 of record NW_021025670.1, on the reverse strand, counting down.
ATTGCTCATTATGAGATTAAGTCCAGCACCATCCAAATGCTTCCATCATTCCATGGACTAGCTCATAATGACCCTTACAAATATCTGAATGAATTTCTAGAAATTTGCTATACAATGAGAATCTAGAATTTCACCAATGAGGCCTAATGTTGCGTTTGTTTCCATATTCACTAAAGGACATACCCAAACACTGGCTGAACTCCTTACCTGCTCAGCCTAGGATCGCTCTCAGCCTTAAGATTCAACCAAGCCCTCTTTGTTGTTTATTAAGAGTGTTTTATTGTTTGAGGGTTGTTGA
>NW_021025670.1:291202-459433 GCF_004153795.1 Camellia sinensis | reverse complement strand
AGTTTAAATACCCAGGGGTGTGGAGATTGCTTCAAAACCACCCTGGCTTGAACTCTGTATGGCAGCCCCATAGGTCGAGTTAGCTTTATGTGCCCTGATTTTGGATACCAAATCCATCTAGTCTGTCACCCTATTGGAGAATAGGGAAAGTTACAAACACTGTTAGGGAGAAAAGTAGTAACCATGGTTTTCGCGTGAAGATTATACCTTAGTTGAGTATTTAGTTATTTTTGAAATGCTATATTTATTCCGGATGTAAAATGAAGGTAGAAATGGTTTGAAATGTTTTGGGTGGTACTTGGGTAAATAATGATTCAATCTCTTCAAACTATAAAAAAAAATAAAAGAAATAACAAAAAAAAAAATTCCTCACTTGCGGCGAAAATCCCATTCCCCAAATTTGTTCCTGCTTTAAATGCAGGTGTGTGGAGAGGTGCAGCCTAGGTCCCGCACGTGCGGGAAATTTTCTGAAATTTTTTTCTTCGCCTGCTTTATATGCAGGTGTGGTTCCTGGTGTGTGCACGTAGCTGCACAAGCGACGTAGACTTTGGCACGTGTGGCACGACGTCCAAAAAAAAAAAAATCCAAATTTCTTAGTTCAATTTTTTATTATTTTATTTTATTTGTTTATTGCTTTTCTTATTATTTTATTTTATTTTGGTTTTTGAAAAAAAAATTCTTTGTTCAAATTTATTTATTTATTTATCTATTTTATTTTAATTTCGTTTTTGAAAAAAAAAATACAGTTTTATTTATTACATTCTATTTATTATTTTTTTATTGTATCTATTTTATTCAAAAAAAATTATTTACAGATTCCTTTATTACATTTTATTTTTTTTTATTATATCTTTTTTTTTCATTAAAAAAAACAATTGAATATATAACCCTAAAGACCCACTTTTCCTATCAGTCTTAGAGATACACTCTCTCTCTACCTTATCATCTTTTCTCTTCCTTTGTCTTTCACTCAAACCCCACCACCACCACCACCAACTTTCTTGATTATTTTCCCCACCATCACCAACCTTCACCCAACCTCTTCTCACCACTGCTCTACCACCGGAGCTTCACCGTTGGTGCCTTGCCTTCTCTTTGTCTGGCGATCTCTGGCGACCACAATTTTTTTTGACAAATCTTTATTCTTTCTCTCTCTTTCTTCACTATTTTAAGGTAAATCCTTCTTTTTTGTTTAAATTGTATAGTTCTTCTTTCAATCTTCACTTATAGTTGGGTGTAGGGGTAGATTAACTAGTACAAATTCAAAAAAAAAAAAGTTGAAAACGTTTCTGGGTGGTGCACTGCCACATGTGCGGCCTCTGTCGGCACACATGCAGATATTTATTTTAAAAAAATTGTTTAGCCCATTTAATTCTTTATTTTATTAGTTAATCTATTGTGCCTTTTAATTTTTTTTTATTATTTATTATTTTGCTTACTTACCATAGCTTAGTTCATTAAAATAGTTTAGTTCTGTTAGTTTTAATTATTTATTCAGTAGTTACTTGAATAAAATAGTATTGTTGTTCAGTAGTTAGTTTAATATCGATGCCTATAACTAGTTGTAGTATACTAATTTAGTTGTTGTTTCTTTTATTTTTATTTTTATTTTTATTTTTATTTTTATTTTTATTTTTATTTTTATTTTATTTCAATTTATTTATTTATCTATTAAGAAAAAAGAAAATCTAATGCTTAGTGTAGACACCTCATTTTTGACCGTCCTCAAGACTTGGACATCATCATTTGAGCATTCGATGATCATCCATGCTCGTGTTCGTTTTGAGTTCTCGGAGGTCTCGGCTACGCGCCTTACCTCAAGATCTCTCAACTTGTCTATTTTGTGCTTGGTTGTGGACCAAACACTTGTGTTTTTGCTTCTAAGGGAAGAGGGCGGCTTGTTTTCCATACCCTCAACCCATCTGCCAAGGCTTGAAGCCATCGGCCCTGTTTTCTTTCCATTAGCCAAAAGTATTGGCCGATCGGCACTATATTTGGTCAACCAGCACTTATGTTGGTCGATCGGCTTTGTTTGGTGACCGAACCCTGTTCATCTGCTTTATGTAGATATTTTGTGCCAGCTGGCATAGCTAGCATCCACAATTAACCCCCTCCATACACGTGTATGGAGGGATTTGCCCTTTTCTTAGCTTCTCCAAGAAGCTTTGCAAATTAGATTTCTATAAGAGGGGAGGCCCTCCTCCCTTCTCAGAGGTTCTAAAATTAGGGTTAGAAAGTTGTATCTCTCTCAATCTCTATATCTCCCTATCTCTATCATTTGTGTGTGTATTTGTGACCTAAAGTGAGTTTTGTTCACATTATTGCACACAAACACCTAGCATTACACCATCCTTGGTTGCTGAGGTTCTAAAGAGTTGTTGTTAGGGTTCTTGGAGTGGTTTTGATCAGAGAAAGGTGCTGGTGTTGTGTTCTTGAAGGTGTTCTTCAAGGGTGAGCATTCTTGCTTTAGATACCCCTTTCTTGCTTAGGCTTTTAGCCCTTCTTGCTTATTGTTTTAAGCTTAGCTATTAACTGATAAAAGTTCTATTTTTACTTGCTTTTGAACTTTGTTTAAGGTCATTTTGAGGTTTGGGGTTTTTTACCCCCTCCAAGGCCTTGTTAGGCCTTGTTTTAGGCCATCCCTTTTGGCCCTTGCTTTGAGCTTTGCATGACCCTTCCACCACTGAAATCCAAAGGATTTTCAGTGGTGGAAAGGTAGTTTTGGTGTCTTAAATAGGAGAGGGTCATCCCCTCTCCTTGTTGTCATGAAAGCTTGCATAAATGGCTTATGTTGGTAGCTTGTATGCTTATCTTGTTTTAGATTCATTTCAGTATATATTAGGCTTTGTTTTGCCATGATATAGCACTGTTTTAAGTTGGTTTATACATACCATGCATGCTTCATGTACTTGTCTTGTAATCCCATGATTTGCCTTAACATGCATCATGCTTTAAGCCATGTTTCTAGCATTATTTTGGCTCAACTCCATAAAGCTTCTAGCCTTGTTTTAACATGCTTGAGCTCTATTTTTCATTGTTTTGGTCATGCTTACATTGTTTTGTATAGCTATCATGCAATCTAGCTTGTTAGCTTTGGGTGTTTGAGTCACTAGCATGCTCTATTCGGCTCATTTCAGTGATTTGGAATCACTTGTTATGTTATTTCAGTCCATAAAGTATGCTCATGTACTTGCATTTGTCACTCCTTTAATGTTTTGAAGGGTTTGTGTTTTATGCCTCATGAATGTGTCATCGTGTATGCCATCATGCTTAGGTCTTTGGGATGCCATCTAGGTGATTTTTTGGGCTTACTTTGACATGCCATAACTCTGTTTTTCATTGCTTAAATCATGCCATGTTTGATTTTGATAGGTGTAGTGTAACACCCTCTTTGGTAGCCTTGCATGCCTCATGTTTCGACGTTGTGTTCTAGCTTGTGTTGGCTAGATTCAAGCTTGTTTTCAATCTTGTTTGGACCTGCCTTAGGACTGTTTTAGGTCCTCTTGGCCATTTGGGGCTTGCTTTGTACAACCATGGTTTGAACCCTTAGGCTAGTTTCAAGCTTTAAGCTTTCTTGCATGCTTTGCTTGTGTACTTTGGTCGGTTTAGCACCTCTCCTAACATGATTTCAGAGCTTAACATGTTTGCCTAATATCCATGTTTGTCTCCCTTTAAGCGTTCTTAAAAGTTGCTCTACAATGCTTAAAGTAATGGACCATTAGCATGCATGTTTATATGTGTATTTCGTGCCTTTGTTTCATCACTTTGGCCACTAATTTGGACCTATTTGGGAGCTGTCCATTTTGGTTTAAGACCCTTATCACATGTTGTTGCATGCTTGCCTTGCATGTTGTTGCATACTTGGCCTATTGCATGTTGTTGCATGCTTGAATTATATCGCATTTGACATGCCCCTTTTGTTAAGTTGCTTTGCATGTTTGCATGTATTGTCCCTTGCATGTTGTTGCATGCTTGCCCCATATGTTGTTACATGCTTGCTTATCCTTGAATGTTGCCACATGCTTTGCATGTTTGCATGCTTGTTTTGGTTGCATTGCATTTGGCATGCATATTACCATTAGCCTTGTATGGCATTGTCCTTGACATGATTCATGTTGCATTGGTTTTGCTTGCATGTTTGCATCCCTTGCCTCTTGATCAAGCATGATAGAGGCTGGGGCCCCTTATGTGTTGTGTGCATTTCATTTGATATAAATTGCACACTCAGCTCCTTTGGGCATCATGCATTGAAATGCGTGATTGGTGGTCCGAGGGTCGAGGACTACAGTCCTTTGAGTCTCAAACATGATAAGGAGGGTGGTCATGCAAACATTGCCTTGTAAATGTATTGCCATACTCTGTTTGTCCTCTGCTGCAGCAACACAGCATTCTACAGGAAGATATGGCCGGTCGGCTACTTTCAGTGCCGGTCAGCTAAACATTGTTGGCCGAGAGCTTTACATTTGGTCGATGACCAATTTCCCATGGCCGATGGCCCTATCTCTTGGCCGATGGACTCTCAGAAAGTCCCCAAGCTGGTTCAGAAGTGTCACAGAAGTTGGCACAGTTTTCAGAGGTACGAAGCAGTGTAAACAGAGGCAACATGTGACATAGCGATGGATTTCCAAGCGAAGCCGTCCGAGCACACAAGCATCCCTCTTCCCGAGGTTGTTTTTACTGTTTTCATCTCTTAATTGATTTGCTTAATTAGTTAAGTGTTGTATAATAATTAATTAGCTTGTTAGTTAGTTAATTATATAATTTGTATTATTCTTTCGGTCCCTCCGTCGACAGGGCGCAATTGTGTAATAAGCGTGCGTTTGTGTGATGCATGTCTTCCAACCTCCACTTCTTTCTCCCTTTTACTTAACCGCTTACAATGGTTAGTTCTAGGGCACATTTCAATTAGCATCCTTATGCTATGCATGTTTGCATCATTCATCTGTATTGCATGCACCGGGCTCGGCGCATCATACTAACTGCATTGTATTTCAATTCAAAGTTGAACACATGTATCGAATTGTCGCATCTCACATGCCATTTCAGACTAGCTGAGCCTATTCTAGTTGCATTTTGTATGTGATGCATTAGCCATCTTAACATGGACTTCGATCATACATTGATTACTAACATGTTCTTTGTTTTGGCTTAGAGTACACTGTGAGTGTTTATGCTTTAGCATCTCGCATGTATGTGAATGTTAACATGACAGCATGCTTGCCATGAGGCTAATTGCTTATGTGATATAACTACCTTAATGCCTGTGGGTAAAGATTGGATTACTTGAATTGGAACAATTCATTAAATCTGCATTTTAGCCTACTTACGAGTAGCAAACTTCAAACCATTTTCTAAACAAACGGATATGCAATGCTTTGTTCCAAATTAGGTGATCTAGTCTATACTTGTGTGTTGTGCGCATCATATAGTAATTCTAGCTAATTAACCGGAATAAGAATACATATGTTTTCAAAACAAAATATCATGCTTAGTACAGGCCGATCTTCGGATCGGGCGAGCGGGGTTTGCGGGATTAGATTCAGAACCGTGACATTTGAGTCTGAACTATAGAAGCATAAGGCCCTCGGGGCGCGTCTACACTTAGCCTTTCTAATTCATTTTTTTCTAGGTTGTCTATTTATTTATTTAGTTGTTTAGTTGTTTATTTATTTATTTTTATTATTTTATTTTTTTATTATTATTATCTCATTATTCTTTGTTGGTTTAATTCATTACTTGTTAGTGTAGTTCATTTTTATTTGTTTAATCATTCAATATTTACATAACATGTGAATGTGTCTAGTTTATTTAATTTTATTTTAGGTTTCATTTATTAAAAAAATAAAAATAAATAAAGAAAAAGAAAAAGAAAAATGATGATAATTGCATGTGGTACATCAGTAGGCAGACTTATGCTTTAATATCTTACTTTATTCTCATGCTGGTTCCACGGGAATGTGTGTATTTGCTTTGGGTGTGTGCAGGATATAAGTAGACAGCTATCCACCTAGGCCTCCAAAAAGGCCAAAGGTTCGTCCTCCACAGCACCACTACCGCCACCGTCACCACCGGTTGAGTTGCCACGACCGGAGTGGGCTTCACGCCCACTTTACAAGCTCACACATTTCAACATCACATATTTTAAGCGTGACCCAATCACTTCTTGGGCGTTGAGCAGCTCCGCCTCTGGCAACAGTTGGGCCTTTGCACAATTACGATGACTACTTATCCTCGTCTAGTACAGCTCTTCTACCAGAACATGTGTGAGTCACTCACTGAGGTAGGTCTACTGTCCACTATTGATGGCCATCTCGCCAGCATCACAGAATCCATGATTGCCCAAGTATTAGGGTTCTTTTCCAAGACGGACGAATAGCCCTTCCCGGAAATTGAGGGCCGACAACCCATACACAGCCTCATCCAAGAGTACTTCCCGGGGGCCCATGATGATGCAAGTTACACGTGCTTGCACCGAAGCAAGCTATCTGGCCACATGTTATTTATTGACTCAGTGATATATAAGAATGCCCTTCCACTTGGGCATAAAGCTGAGCGCTGCCTAGAGTTTCTCTGGGTCCTACATGCTTACCAATATGGTTATCAAGTCCCGCTTACGCACGTGATCTGGATACATATGTGCAAATTTATATAGGAGGCTGTTCATCCTCAACCTATGCAGAACCTGCCATTTGCCAACTTGTTAACACTTGTCTTCGAGTTGAACGGCCTCCCAATTGATCCAACTTATTCGACTTTCGGGCAACGGGAATGGCAGCATAGCTTATCCTGCATCCCGCAACAAGTTGGTGCCCTGGTTGATGAGGCCCAAGATCCCATCCACGACCAACCACCTCATCTTGCCTCCCATGTGCCTCTCCAAGGGGACCCATTCTATATAACTCACGAAGAGTACTTACAGCTTCGGCACTCTATAGATTAGGTCCACAGTACTCTTCACGATCACCAATAGATACTCATGGGGTTGCACACGGATTTTCAAGCGCATCGGGACTATGCTCAGGTGGCTTTTGACTAGCTCAACGCCCACCAGCTCGACCTTCAGCAATCAATTGCCTCACTGCACACTGACTTTTATACATATCAAGAGTCGAGCCAGCAATGTTTTGACCAGCTCGGCACCTAGGTTCAGGACGAAGCATTCGAGACGCGGTCATTGATAAATGTCTTGTTTGCCCAACATTTTCCCCCACCACCACCACCGAATTCTCAGTAGTACTAGACTTCTTTTTTTTGTCTCTTTTATTTCTATATTTACTTTTAGTTTTTTTCTCTTTCTAAAAAAATTAAAAAATTAAAAAAAAAACAAAAAAAAAAGTGTGTGTGTATTATTATTTGCCTACTTGGATGTGCACCTATAATCTCTGGTAATATTCTCTCTTGCCTATTTACTTAGCATTTACTTTCATTGAGGACAATGTCATATTCAAGTTGGGGGATGAGGGTATTTTCTTTTGTGCATTTCTATTTGGCTCAAAATTCATGCTTATATCTGTTTTACTTGATTGCACTACTTCACTTGATGTTGATTTATTGCTAGTAGGGTAATGATAGTTGCATATGTTAATAGGGAAGCATAGTAGACTTGTACGAAAATGGTTTATTGGGTAAACACTCGCATGTGATGTTTACACTAAGATAGTTGTTTGTGGATGTAATATCAGTACACTTATCATGAGTATGCCTTGACTCACATGAACACACTATCATAGTAGTGACTTCTCTATTATAATCCCTGGTGTGCATTATTAATAATTGCTAGTGTTGTAGGAAAGAAAAAATGACTAGCCTTGTTTCTCAAAATAACTAAATAAAATTAAAAAAATATATAAAAAAAAAAACACTTGACTCGTTTGGGTTCATAGCCTTTTTAACTCAAGTTATTAAGCCCCGTAGGAGTGTCTTCACACTTAGTACCCTAAAACCGTCTGGTTTGGAAGTCATTGGCCCAATACTTGCTACATGGGTTAATTAAAAAGCTTAAGGGACCTAGATATTGCACAGTTAAGGAAAATAAGGAAAAAGACTTGTTTGGATTTGTAGCCTTTTCAACTCAAGTTATTAAGCCCGTAGGGGTGTCTTCACACCTAGTGCCCTAAAACTGTCTAGTTTGGGAGTCATTGGCCCAATGCTTGCTACAAAGGTTGATTAGAAAGCTTAATGGGTCAGGACATTACATATTCTTTAAAAAAATAAATAAATAACATTTTGAGAATCCTGGTTACAAAAGTTTAATCTTGTTTGTATATGTTCGGGGTTATTATGAGTTACACTGGGCTATTATAGTGGTCAATTAACTAGTTATAGAGATTTCACGTTACACTGAAGTTACTGATGATGTGTTCTACTAACATCCACAAGTACATAGAACTTGATTTGTATAATACTGAATTGCGGTCTTTACTCAATAGATTCCTTCATACTTGTCTACTGTGTCTTCAATGACTCATCATGTCTTAATATTACACTGTAGTGGCACATGAGTTAATTCTTGAGTGGTGTAGTGTGATTGATTGTTGCTGGATAGATGTGAGTATGATAATGTTTGTGGGTATCATTTCTCGAAACCCTCACGAGACTTTACTCATCCACTTGGGGTAACTTTGTGCTTTAAAGACTTGTTGCATATGCTAAATGTAACGCCCCAACTTCAAGGCCATTAGTAAATCAAATTAACCTCAAATTTATAATTGCAGATAACTCGTAATCTCAAATATACAAATCATCTCCATAAATAATTAACTCAAATGTCCCCAAAATATAAATTATACAAATCTCCAAAAAAATATATAGTGGTGAACCTAAACATCTCCAACTCAATAATTCTTTCAATGCTTCAACTCCAATCGGCACTAGATTTGCTCCACACCTGAAAAATAAACTAATTCAGGAAGTATACAATGCAACAAGAATAACAAGGATTAGACAAAAAATAAATCAACTGAGATCCAACAATTACACAACCGACTAGATTCGATAATCAAGCAATTTACCAAATTGCACAAACAAGTCAACTCGACATATGATAATTTATCCAGAACCAAATACCCGGTCCTACTCGGTACATGTCCAGTTACCGGCCTCACCCACCTCACCCAAGCATAACCGCTTATCCGGGCTATTGGCCCAAGCTATTGGCAAGGTCTACTCGATCCATGTACGGAGCATTTCGACGTCATTTAGCCAGACAAATCAACACTGACTACACAGAACAACTTAGTGAAATTTATCAAACGACTAGAGTAACCAAATGAATCAACAACAAATAATGCCACAGAATTTACCAAACGATTAGAATAGTCAAGATGAGTACCAATTTACGGTAATTAAAATAAACTCTTTGCAAAGAGATTTAGAGAAACATATTGTATATCACACGAATTACCTCAAATCAATCTCCTCCGTCACCAACACTCGAATCTCGATATTTCTCCATGGATCTCCAAATTCTAAGCTGTAAGGTATGTAAGGTTTCACAAAATCTACAACTCTCCTCTATGAAAATGCTTAGTCTCACTTTAAACATTCTTAATCTAAACTTTATATCTATATAACAAATGGAGAGAGATATGGAAAGAACCATAGAAACAAGTTGAGATGTGAGCTCAATTTATAGGCAAGGATGCTTGGGACAGAAGAAAAGAAAGACTTGGGGCCAAAGAAAGGAACTTTACTTGGTGGGCAAGAAAGGGATTTACTTGGAGAACAAGAAAAGAAACTTCCTTGGAAACAAAATAACTTGGAGAGAAAAGAAGATTAAAGAAATTAAAAATAAAAGATTACTTGGTAAGCAAGGAAATGACGAAAAAATAATAAAATAAAATTTACTTGGTGCCCAAGAATAATGAAAAAATATTAGAAGACAAAGGAGATGAATAATAATGAGGTGGAGAGAAAAAGAGATAAAATAAATAGAGAAAAATAGGTTAGATTCTCATCTAAGAATCTCACCACCAAACTATCACCAATACCTCTCATTAAAATATTAATACCTCAAAAATACGTGGTTTCACAATAAATGCAACCATTCTTCCCATGAAAGAGGAGATATCTAGATTTTGTTTAATTTTTTTTTTTCTTTCCTTCTTTTTTCCTTGCTTGAGGACTAGCAAGTTGTAAGTTGGAGGATGTGATTAAGGCCAAATTATACAACACTGAGGCCATTAATTAGGATCTCTTAACTTTACTTATTTGTCAAACTATATATTTTATGTATGTTTAATGTCAATCAGGTTGTATATAGTTGGAGCATAAAATGAGCAAAAATGCAGGACTTGTGGAGAAAAGTGGTTCCCCATGTGCGGCAGAACCTCAAAAATCATGCCGCTATTTTAAACCTATTTGAAAGACAGCAAAGGTATAAAAAGGCAGAAAAGAGGCTGGAATAGGGTTCTGAAATTTTGAAGGAGAAAGAGGAGGTTAGGGTTTGGAAAAGGTGATTCTCAATCTTCAAAGCAAATTCCCATGGAGGGTTCCATCTCTTCCACCTCTTCCTATTTCTCCATGAATGGCTAGGCTCTTCTTTTCTAGGGTTTTGATGAAACCCTAGCTATGTAATTAGGTTTTCTTTTTGGTTTTTGATTATGTAAAGGTTTGAACAATTGTATGGTATTTTAGAAGTTTCATATATATATATATATATATTCCACTATTTCTTCATATATTCGGCTTTCTGTGATTGTTGAATACTTTCCATACAGTAGTTTTCTAGTCTTTCATATTCAAGGTATGAGACGAACCATACTACAAGGGACGAATCGTGTCGCTACCCTAGTTTAGAGCGAACAATTTATACTACTTGAGATGGTTCGTGCCCGTACATTGCACGTGATGATTTTCTTGATAAATGCTTCAAACTTATAGTTGCGAAGTATTATTCCATTCGAACCGTAGCATAATTGATTTCAAATTAAAACCTTATTTATGTAACTAGTGGTGAACTCATTGCCCTAGGTTTTTCCCCAAATCAGTAAATTCATCTTTATTTATAATTGCTAGTTTATTCGCTTATATAATTTAATTATTATTAGGTTATGAACAATCAATCTTTTTATCAAAATTAATTTAGGAATTTAACAATTAAATTAGTTTAATTTCACAATTATCCCTGTGGATCGATACCTGGATTTACCATTATTCTAAGAAATTTGGTATAGTTTAGTGTTTAATTTTGGTGTATGAAACGACCCATCACCATAATTCCAATCTTTCCACTTAAATGCACAGAAACTCACTGAAACACTACAAAACATTTTGGCACCTAGTGCTCATTTCTATTTTCCTTTTTTCAGTAAAAGAAAAGATTAATATGACAAAGTAAAGAGAAGAGAGAGAGAGAGAGAGAATAAAACATGTTTGCTTAAGTAACTTATTTTTTCTCTTTGTTACTGTAAGTACTCTTTTTTTTTTTCTTTTTTCTTTTTTCTTTTTATCATCTCTATTATTGCTAGAATCTTGTGAATCTTTTGTTTTCTCTCTTTTTTTTTTTTTCATTTGGCCTATTTTCGTTTTTAGTAAATTTTTTTCAACATTTTTCAAAAAAAAATTGGGTTTTTAAATTTAGGTCGAAAAGATGAATCGAAAAATTATAATTTTTTTAAAAAAAATAAAAAAAAATTTAGAAAATACAAAAATAAGTCAAAATAGACAATCTATTTTTTTTTTTTACTTATTTTTGTCTTTAGTGATTTTTTTTTTTGAAATTTTCAAAAAACATAAACTTTTTAGATTCATTTTCAAAAAAAATTATTTTTTAGATTCATTTCAACAAGACGTATCAGAAAAGTAAAAAAAATTTAACATAGATGTTTTGGGAAGGTAGTTAAAAGTTGAATTTTTAGTCTTTTTAGCTTTTTGTAGCTTTTGGGCTAAAAAGCTAGTTTTTTGTGATTTTTTTTGGGGTGGTTTTTTTGGCTAAAAAAAGTTAAAAAGTTAGGCTCCATTTGGTAAGCGTTTTGAATTATAGTTCCACCCATTGATTTGAGTGTGTTGTTTGTTTTGAGCTTTTAAATTCCACACTTCTCCAAATGCTATGCCTAAGGCTGTGGTTAGCCATTCATTTCACCACCCCACAATTGCCTAACGTTGTGGTTGTTAGCCATTCATTTCACCATCTTGGGGCTTGCTTATGGACTGCATCACAAAGTTGACATGTTGTGATGGCAATTTAGTTCAGTTCCACCACATTTTGGTGGCTAGGAAGCCTTTCCTTCAGATGATTTTGCCTTGCCTTTTATACACTAGGAATGAATCTATGATTTTGAACTACATAGAAAAAGTATATTGTACAACTTCACCAATAAAGGAGGAGAACAGCATTACCATATTGTAGCCATTAAACCAAAAAGTTTATGCATTGTAGGCCTAGTAGATCCCCCCAGGAATTAGTGCTTTGTTTTTAGCAGACTGTATAGTAGGCCGGCTTAGTTTTTTTTTTTTTTTTTGCTGTTCTTTTCCTCTGTACTAAATAAAAAATAAAAATCAAACATGAAAATGTCACAGCTAGCAGTTGGATTGGAGTTGGATCCATTTAGAATTTTTTTGCATTGGAATAGCATTTAGACATGCTTTCTGGAAGCAAATGCTTCGTTTTTTTATTAGGAGAGGAACGTATATCTCAGTTACCATACTAGAGTACACAAATGCTATGTTAATGATGAATATAAATGTCTTAAATTTTTGTACATGCTTGCTTCCTAAAATTCTTACAAGCATTTTGTGTGCTAGGCCTATGGCCTAGATATAAACTAGCACATTGTAGAGAACAATTTTGACAGCTGGTTTAATCGTTGGATTTCCAAAGGTTGGTGCTAGAAAAATGTCCAATTTTCTAGTTTGACTACTATTTATGCATATCTATTAATTCTGTATTTTCTTTTGGGTTTTTTTTTTTTTCTTGAGCTTTCTAGTAAGGCTCTGTGTGATTACTAGCTTGGGAGCGGAATTAGACCCAATGAATTTTACAAAATTAAATAGAAATGTAACCAAAAATATTATTATTAACAACTCTTTCTTCATTTTTTTCTTTTTTTTATTGCAAGTAACTAGAGGTGTAGTCATGCGTGTTTATGGACATTAGTTTGCCGGTGCATTAATTCTAAGTTGTGCTTATATGTAGAGTTTTTGATATGTTTCATATCAGACAAATATGACACGCACTTCGATATGAATGGTTTTTGAAATCTTTGATAGTTTTGTTAAATATGTTTTTGATGTGGTGAATTCATTATAAACTAAATGGATGAATGGATGGATGGATGGTTATTTTGTAAACCAAATGGATAAATTGATGGTTATTTTGTAAACTAAATGGATGGATAGATGGTTATTTTGTCAAATATTAATGTGTTCATGTTGATAGGAGGCAGTAATTAGATAGATTAATTACTATTTTGACTTTTTTTCGATGGTTTTTTGTTTGTAGATTGGATTGTTGATGGATTGATATGTTGAAATTAATTGGATGGACATGAATTATGCATTAATTGCAAATGTATTACAGGTATTTGTAGATGCGCCCGAACGTCCTAGGAAAATCCCATTTTGTTCATCTAGCTCACTACAGTTCGAACTCAATGTCACGGTTCTGAATCTAATCTCACAAAGTGCAATGCAAGATCGATAAATCACCAAAGAGTCCAAATCTGGCAAATCATTTTGAAAAACTGATTTTTAGAAAGAAGTGTCAAACATGAACTGCTTTACCAGATATAGAGTCGCCACCTAAATATTTTATTTTGGGGGAATTTAGGAAACCCTGACTCGTGCCTAAGGCCACGTGTCCGTCATCACCAAAGTTGCCTCGGCTCGGGAACTTAGGTACGAGAGGGGAAGGTCATGCAATGAGCACCCCTGCTCGCCCGATCAAAGATCGGCCACTACTAAACATGATATCTTATTTTTGAAAACACATGTGTTCTTATTCCGATTATTAGCTAGAATTACTATGTGATGCGCACAACACACAAGTATAGACTGGATCGCCTAAGTTGGAACAAAACATCTCATGTTTATTTTTGAAAGCGGTTTGCTACTCGCAAGTAGGCTAAAATGCGGATTTTGCCACCCTCAAGTGGGCTTAGAAAACATGGTGACTTGCCATTTTCAAGTAGGCTTAAAACTCGCAATCAATGAATTATTCCAATTCAAGTAATCCAACCTTCACTCACAGGCATTCAGGCAGTTATATCACATAAGCAGATAGCCTCATGGCAAGCATGCTATCACGGCAGTCACTCACACACATGCAAGGATGCTAAAGCATAAACACTTACCGAGTACTCCGAACCAAAACAAAAGCTATGCTAGAAATCAATGCATGATCCTAGCTATGTCAAGAATGCCTAATGCAACACATACAAAATGCAACTAAGATAGGCTCGGCTATTCTAAAATGTCATGTGAAATGCAATTTGATGCAGGTATTCAAACAGGGATTGAAATACAATGTAGTATAACGCGCCGAGCCCGGTGCATGCAAGACAGATGAATGGATGCAAACATGCGAGCATAAGGATGCTAATTGAAACATGCCCTAAAAAACTAACCATCGTAAGCTGGTAATTAAAAGGGAAAAATAAATGGGGGTTGGAAGACATGCATCACACACACACACACACTTATTTACAACAGTTGTGCCTTCTCGACAGAGGGTCCGAATGAATAATACAGAACCAACTAGCTAATCTAAGCTAATCTAATTAAACTAGTTTATTACACAACAGAATGAATAACAAGCTACAGCTAATTATTACACAACTCTAACTAATTAACAAATTAACTAAGTTAGCAATTAAATAAGCATATAAACTATATGATGTAGGCTGCCTCAACTCTGCTTTGGATGACAAAGGATGCATGCATGCTCGAGTCGCCTTGTTCGGAAATCCCTCACGACGCCCCAGCTTGCCTTTGTTTGCAATTGATTTCAGAAACTTGCACAAAGCTCTAGAGAGATGAAACTCCACCCTGGGAATCTGTGGGAAGGCTGCCGACCAGCTTATAGGCATGGGAGACCAACTACCAACCACCTTTTGTAGTGGAAACCAAAAAAACTGGTCGACCTACCAGTAAATCTAGTTGGCCGACCAGTTTCCTCTCCTGGTTTCTGGTTTTCTACAACAAAAGGAAAGAGACAGGCATGGCAAAGTATTTGCAACACATGTGTGCACGACCACCTCCTGGTTTCTGGTTTTCTGCAACAAAAGGAAAGAGAGATGCACGACGAAGTATTTGCAACACATGTGTGCACGACCACTCTCCCCATCCTTGCATAAGCTCAAGGAAGTGTAGTCCTCGACCCTCGGGCCACCAATCACGCATTTCGATGCATGATGGCCGAGGAGCCGAATTGCACGACTCAATGTGAAATGAATGCACATATTAACACTTAAAGTCAACAGCTCCATCATGGGTAGTCAAGAATGTCGGCGATCGGGAATTGAGGCACGTTTCATCACTTCAAGTATGAAACGTCCCTCGCTTCCCATGTTTGGACTAACTCCTATTCCAAACACAATGCAACACATAACATGGCATGCACAAATGCAACTCTAGGTATGCAACCTAAATGCTATGCAACTAAGTGATGCAAACATGCAAAGGATGACATGCAAACATGCAACTAGCATACACAATGCTACAAGCTACATGCATGCACAATGCTCATGACACTAGCACACGCAATGCACATGGAAACTAACATACACAATGAGATGAACAAGGCACGCACAATGTAGTGATCAATCATTCGACAACATGGCACTCAATGCTATGAACTACAATGGCATGCTCGATGCAAAATGGACTTAAACCAAAATGGATGGGCCTCAGCCACACCCAAATCAGTGGCCATAGATGATGAAAACAAAGCTCCAAAACTCATGCCAGCACGCACAATACAATGGCCCCGAGCCTAAGGCACAAAAACACAACTTTGCACATGCATTGAAAGGACTAAGCATGGAGTACAATGGCATATATTCCAGCTCTGAAATGGTATATAACATGACTCCAAAACAAGCAAACAACTCACACAACGCATGTTGAATGGCTCAAGCATTGAAACTAGTGAAGTGCATTACACTATAGGCATGCAAAGCGATGCTCAAATGATGAAACCAACCCCAAATAGACCTATGCAAGCCCAAAACAGTAGCAAAATGGGTTGGGATGATGGCTTGAAAGGCATAAGAATGAAGCTCAATGCAAAGGCTCCTAAATGGGGTATAATGATGCAACTCTCAAACATATTGAAAGAGTGACAAACATGAGAATATGGCCAAGAAATAAACTCTGAAATATCATGCTCAATGATGCTAAAACATGAAAACACCTCAAGTTAAGCATGCAAGGGGATTCAAAACTCAAGGCTAAGCAAGGCTATTACACTACAACCATACATGGCAAGCATCATTCGACCAAGGGACCTCAAAACAAAGCTAAGGCAGCCCAAAATATGAACAAAATCAGTTTGAAGTATGGCCAAAATATGCTAGAATAGAGGGCCAAAACAACATGCATTGTGAGCTAGTGAACATGAGTTACACTACAAGTATATGAAGCATGTGAAGGACTACCAAACCAAGCAAAAAAAGAGTCATGGCATGCCAAATGATGGCCAAAAACCCACTGAAACAAGACCAATACATGCAAGAATGACATGCTCCTTTGATAAGCCATGAAAGGGATTACTCTACACATGCAAAAAGCAAGCAAAAGGGGACCAAACCAGCCATGGTTAGAGCCTAGGAAGGTCTTAGAAGTCACCAAAAAGTTCCTGAACTAGGCCTCCAAATGGTATAAACATATACTCCTTTAGTAGGCCAAAAATACTAGTAAACAAGACAACAAGAGAGAGGGTCACCTCTCTCTGATTTAGGCCCTCAAAACCACATTCTCACCACTGAAAATCCACTGGATTTCAGTGGTAGGAAGGCCAAGCAAAGACTAGCTCGAATGCCTTATGGCATGGCACAAAACAAGGCTAAATAGAGCATGCAAGAGGGTAGATGACCCTCAACACCAAAAGAGCCTTAAACAAACATGGAAAACACTTAAATATGAACCTTTTTTCAGTTGAAAACAAAGCTCAAATAAGAATGCAAATGAGGCTAAGAAAAGGATCAAAACAATGCTTAAAAGAGGGAAAAGTGATTACCCTTGAAGCTCAGCAAAACCAGCAAGCTTCTGGACCAAAAACTCAACCTTTGAGACCTCTCAAGACCCTCCAAGAACTCAGTAACAATGGTGGAGGTGTTAGGCTATGAGGTGTGGTGCAAAGGGCTAAGAATAATACACTCTTTAGGGCCAAAATGTAGAGATATAGAGAGAGATATGTTTCTTTGCCTTAGACCAAAATCTGAACCTGGTATAAGGAGAGGGAGGGCCTCTCTTATAGAGTTTCAAAGCCAAAGCTTCTCCAAGAAGCTAAAAACTTGGTTGCAAATCCTCAATACATGTGTATGAAGGATCCAGTCTGTGCCTTCCAGCTGGCACAGCTGGCATGCACTCAGACAGACAAAACATGAGGGAGGTGGCTGACCAAAAAAGGTGGTCGGCCTACCACTTTCCCTGGTCGGCCGACCAGGTCAAGTGGTCTCCCAGATAAAAACTGGTCGGCCAAGGCAAATGGTGGTCTCCACATTGAAAGCAAGCTAGTGGTGTGGTGGGAGACCAGCAAATGTGGCCTAAAGACCAAGAAAACCAGCTTCCCGACAAGAAAACTGGTTGGCGGGGAGAAAGTGGTCTCCAAGGAGAAAATATGGTCTCCCACCCTTGTACCACCTCCCAAACAAGGAAAACAAGGTTCATGCCAAAAATGAACCAACACGGATGCAAAACGAGAGTTCAGAGGGCAAAGCGCGCAACCGGGTGCCCTGAAAATTGGCTATTGAGCACCAAAAGCGGCGTATGGCCACAAAAGTGGTCTCCCAGACCACAGTGTCCCTCTAGACAGAGAAAACAAGGTGTGTTCCAAAAACCGTGCCAAACGGAGAATGTTAAGCGGTCTCGAGCCGAGGCGTGCGGCTGACGGCTCCGAAAATCGAAAACTAGTCTCCAAACGGGAACAGTGGCCTACAACCACGAAAAGTAGTCTACGACCACTGAGAGATGGTTTACAAGACCTCTCCCTCCCTCCGGGAAGAGAAAACAAGACTTGGTCCGCGAACCGAGTCAAAGTACAAAAGGGTCCCGAGGTCCGGAGGTGAGGCTCTCAGCCAAGAACTTCGAAATCTCAAAACGAGCACAACATGCACAATCACCGAGCGCTCAATCGATGACGTCTGAGTCTTAAGGTCGGTCAAAAATGGGGTGTCTACAGTATTACAAAAAAAAATTAAAAAAATTAACATTACATGGACAAACATGATTTTTAAAATTGAAAGCTTTTTTGCGGCCAATAAAATTTTAGTCGCAATAGGTCTTTGAGAAGCTTTCAAGAATAGCTGCTATGATAGACTTTTTACAACCAAAATATGTCGTCGCTAAATGATAACTTTTCGCAACTAAGGTAAGTTGTAGTCGCCAAAAACCAAGACTAAAGGACAACCAGATTTTTTGGTTGTGAAATACTATTAACGACCACATTTCAGCAACTAAAATCGGTGGTCGCAATTGTTACCTTTCAGCGACTAGATTTTTGGTGGGAAAATGAACAACTTTTGGGAAATTGGAATCCTTTCTGCGACCAAAGTATATGGTCGCAAATGCTTACTTTCAACGACCAATTCAAGTTTTGGTGGCCAAAAACCTTCCGTGGCGGGCTTTTAGCGACCAAATTGCGACATTTTTTGGCTTTGGCAAGGCATTTTGTGAACTTAAGCCAATTTTTTGGCTTTGGCAAGACATTTGACAGAACTATTGGATTTACTCTGATTCAGGTTATGCAAGTTTGGCCAGGTGGCCAATCCAAAAGTAATACCGCTGCTAGGTATCAAAAGCAAAAATGCATTAAGTTCTGAACAAAACAAAACAAAAACAAAAACAAAAAAAAAAACAACAGAAGCTCAGTTGGTGAGTCACTTTTCACTCACATGTTTCCCACTCTCTCCTCTTTGATTTCAAATACATTATTATTATTTACTTATTTATTTTTCTTTATTTATTTACTCTTCCATTCCATGATCCACCATCCGCCAACTTTTGTCCCCCTCTTTTCCTTTCTTTTTATTTTAATATTCCCCACCCACTCTTCTTTTATTTAAACACAAACCCACTCTTATCTTTTTTTTTATTCCATTCTCCCAACATACCCAGCCTCCACCCAGCCTCCTCTGATTTTTACTTTCTTTATTATATATATATATATATATGTTTATATATTATCCTACCATACCAGGCCTCAGACATCACCTCTGATTTTTCATATCTTTATTTTATTTCCTTCTACACACAAACCAAAACAACCACCAAAAAAAAAAAAAAAAAAAAAAAAAAACAAAAAAGCACAAAACAAAACACAAATTCCACACCACCTCACTGATTTTTCTGCTCCAACAACCTTGTACCATTCTTGCCATCCAGCTTGCACAACACCCTTGTTTTATTCCTATCTGTTTTGCTCCACTTTATCAATCCCTTTGTTTCAACCTCAAATAGGTTTCTATCTTCACACCTATTTGAGTTTGAGGGGGGGTTATACACAGTATCATGTTCAAGCCACCAACCACGGGAAAAAGCCACAAAACAATCCACTAAAAAGACATAAAGGAATTACACAGGTATACTCTCAATTACCTAGTGAATCCACGCCCAAATTGAACCAACCCCTATGTGCTTCTTCCAACCCCATCTTCACCTCGAAATTGTCTTGACGGTGTGCCACTCCAGAATCCACCAAAGCTTCAGGCTCGAATTCTTCAGAATCCACTGAAGAACAACTCTCTCTTTTGTGTAGAACAAACAAATAATCCTTTGATGTATACTCTTTAAACCATGAGTTGAATACTCAATCAAAACATCAAAGAAAACTAGCAAAATATCCCCAGATATAAACCCTAGAACCCAAGAAAAAGATCTGGAGAAGTAATCCTAGATTTGGACTAAAACACGTATTTATAGAAAACTGTCTCGCGATCTCCGCTCAAGCGTCAGATTGGCCGCTCGAGCGGACCTACGCTCGAGCGTGGAAAGTTCCGCTCGAGCGGGAAAAAACAACATCCAGTATTTTTGCAGGCGAGCACACTTCTAAAACCCAGCATTCTCCGCTCGAGCGGGGGAATGTCCGCTCAAGCGGACAGGCAACTTTGAATGTATTTTTGCACTTTGCTTCAGGGGCGCTGCCCCTCGGCCCCCACAAGCTGACCAGGCAGCTCGATCCCTGTCATAATCAGCGAAGTGGCAATCTTGAAAGAATTAAACATCACAAACATCTCTACAAGGCACGATTCGGGTTGGATTCGCATCTAAAAACTCATAGCCTCACTGAAATACAAAGTGCAAAAACAAATACAACTTAAAGGAGTTTTGTCAAACGGGATTGCCAAGAATAAAAACCTAACAATCTCCCCCTTTGGCAATGTCGTGACAAAACACACCTAACAAAAAAAATCCTAATCAGCCCCACCCATTACAGCCAACAAATGCAAACTTCTTTCTCAAGGTCATGATTTGCAAAACAGCTATTAGTGTCACAATCTCCAAAACAACTATTAGTGCCACAAGATTATATAAAAAAAACAATAAACATATTGCATGAGATAAAAAAATGAATAGATGGAAATTGGAGATTTTAAGAACATGTAGCATGAAAACATGAAAACTAAGACACATGCACCTGACACATGAATGGATGAAATCACACTACGACACATGTGCATGAAAATATGAACAACAACTTTCTCCCCCTTTTTGTCACGAATTGACAATGGAAGCTCAATCAACTAAAGTAAGATCATAAACCACACAAGCAATGATATGATGATGTAAATATGAGGAGCATGCAAGAAGGAAATAATAAGCAAACAGTTCATAGCACCATGCAAAACAACTATAGCCAATCTCCCTTACCAAACAAATCAAAATGTTTATGCTAACAAACTCTTGTAATGAAAAACCAAGCTCCCCCTTACTAAAAACAATTAACAAGAAGAAAACGACAAAAAATAATATGGTGGAGCAAGCAAGGAATTTCATATTTGTACCTTGAAACACACAAGATTATCCAAGAAGCACAATTACTTGAAAACACAATGTGCACAACCTCTAGAAGATTCCTCATAAAAGAAAGTAATGCATTATGTGAAAAGCATAGATCCCATGAAAAAGTGTGTGTGTGACTCTTGGGATTCGACAAACACTAGATTCAAATCCTAGTAGTGATATGAAAGCTGGACCTCTGACTAGAGAATCTAAGCACAACTAAGGAAAGTCAAACTACTAGGAATCAAGGGGTATTTGTTGAGTAATAGCGGAGGCTCCCCCTCAATCAATGAATCCTTTTTTTTTTCTTTTTCATATTTGTTTTTCTTCTTTTGCACATTTTTTCTTTCTTTTTCATATTTTTTTCTTTCTTTTACGCACTCATTGGCGGCTGACACTCTCAAGAGTATGGAAACCGAACCAGAGAATCATGGATATAATAAGGATAGCCTGGTTGGTGACTCTGATGTAGCCTTTTCCTCATGGCTGGAGTCCAAAGAACAAAGGGGAAAGCCGTGGAGATGCAAAATGATGGAAGATGGTTAATAGACTCAACATCACCCATGATATGCTAGTATAGGTCAATTCCTCTAGAAAGGCAAAAGATCAATGACAGAAGTCCATAGAGAAAAAATAATCACTAAGACGGAAGACTCCAAAATTTGCTAATCCAAGAGTGTGTACAGAATAAGACATACTAATCAAAGAACACACACTCCAAAATGAGTAATGACCACAGAAAGTACACACATATTAACATGTAATGGATATTCTCATCACATATTAACATGTAATGGATATTCTCATCAATTTTAATATGCACCAAGGACCACTCAAAAATTTTAAGCTTGCAAAACCATACTAAGAAAATCTTTTTGGTTTTTTTGTTTTTTATTTATTATTTTTTCTTTTTCTAAACAGAACAAGACAGAAAACGAACATGCACACATTAAGTGACTCAAAAAGAAAAAAATAAAACAGAAACCCAAAAATTAAAAAGAATAAACAAATTAACACAAGTCAAGTTTTCTTACCCAAACTGCTTTAGTATGAACAAAGTTGTGAGAATGGCGGTTCTTGGGTGGTGTCTTGACGTTATGGTTCCCTTCCCCTTCAATGGGAACCCGTCTCGACTTGGTTTCTAACTTCCTATTTTTAGGTCTGGGCAAATACAAACTCGCTCCATGTTTGGTCTCAAGCAAATCCAAATAGCAAGGTTTATTATGACCCTTAACCTCCTGAGTGTCTCCTCACATGCAACTTAAAACAAAAAGGCCGAATGTAACCATACATACCACAATAATGACAAATAAAAACAGGGTGTACCTTCTTTTCTTTGACCTTACCAACTCTATGAAGATTTAGAAGTTTTTCCTCTTGTTGAATCTTGTGTTCTCCCTTTCCTTGAGTTCTTGTATCATGAGATGTGGAAGCACTCTATTTCTGCTCTTTCTTACCACCAAAGCCAATGCCACTCTTATCAGAACAAATTTGTTGAAACCCAATAATATTGCCCAAAGTCTTTGATCCTCTGTTCCAAAGACCAATGGTAGCCATAGCACACTTGAGTTCTTCCTCTTTCTTGATCATTAGTTCTTCCAAAGCAACTTAAGACATCTCGAGAGTTTGAATCTTTTCTTCATATGTTGCATAGATTTGTTGTAGCTCATTCCTCTATCTCACAAGTCAAGAGTTTAGCACAAAGAGCCTGTCGATCATTAGAAATCTTAAGGGCATCATTCCTAGCCTCGGAAATCTCTTTCTTTAATTTGACATTCTCAGTTTCACATGCTTTGAGTTTCGTAGTGAGTTTGTCATTCAATTTGGATAAGTTAAGAGATTCCTTATACAACTTTTGATATGCTTGCTGAAGTTCTTCATCTTCACTCCTCTAGGATTCATCATCAGTGGCATTCTCAATTGGGCTCTTCAGATACTCTATTTGTCCTTCAGTTTTGGAAGCCACCATAAAAGCAAGGAATTTTTTATGTCCCTCATCGTCTTGATCTTCGTTGTCACTTTCATCTTTATCAGTTTCTGATTCATCATCCCAAGTGATAGTGAGGGCTTTCTTCTTCCTCAAATGAGTAAGGCATTCTTGAGCAAAGTGGCCAAATCCTTGGCATTCATAGCATTGGACTCTTTCAGAGTTCCCTTGTATCTTTCCTTTCTCCTTCTTGGCTATAAATTAATTTTGAGTTTATCTTTGCCTTTAGATTTATGAGTATGAGTAGATTCCAAAAGTTTAGGATTCCTTTTCAGAAAAGATTTTTTAAATTGTTTTACAAAAGCATCCGTAATCTTGAAATCTATCTCACAATCCTCATCAGAATCCTCTCCAACTCTATGAGCACTATTGAAAGCAATATCTTTTTGTTTCTTTTTGAAATTCTTATGTGCCTCATAAGTTTGGAGATTTCCAACCAAATGATCTAGCTTGAGGTTATCAACATCTTGAGCCTCCTCAATAGCCGTAACTTTTGGTTGGAACCGATCAGGCAAGGACCTCAAAATTTTTCCTACAATCTTGGATTCAGGTATTTTTTTCACCTAAATTGAAGCTGGAATTTACAATGTCGCTCAACTTCGCATAATATTCATCAAAAGTCTCACTATCTTTCATTGAAAGGTTTTCGAAACCAGACGTGAGCCTTTGAAGTTTTGAGCGTTTAACAGAGGGAGTGCCCTCATGAATAGTTTGTAAGATATCCCAAGCCTCTTTTGCGACTTAACAATTGCAAATTCGACTAAACTCTTCAAGTGTGACAGCGCAAAAGAGAGAATTGATAGCTTTACTATTCCAGCTACTATTTTGGTAATCAATTGTGTCTCACTTATCAACTGGTTTGGGGAAAGTTACTCCATCAACGGTAATCGTCGGTTCAGTCCACCCATACATGACAGATTGCCAAACTTTTTCATCAATAGATTTTAAAAACAATCTCATCTGAGCTTTCCAAAACGAATAATTAGATCCGTCAAGTAGGGGTGGTCGAACCATAGAATTTCCCTCATGAATTGAATCCATTATCACAAGTCAAACAAGATCTCGTTCTACAAGATCTTTATTTTTAAAAAAAAATAGAACAACCAGCTCTAATACCAATTGAAAAATTTAGAAATCCCCTAGATGTTGATTTGTGATTATGTATCAATTTTAAGCAGTATATAACAATCCCAATCAAACAATCAAGACAAATCGACACAACGATTTTACGTGAAAAAACCACAATTGGACACCTCCAATTGTGATAAAAAAATCACGGGCAAAAGCCACAAAATAATCCACTAAAAAGACATAAAGGAATTACACAGGTATACTCTCAATTACCTAGCGAATCCACGCCTGAATTGAACCAACCCCTATGTGCCTCTTCCAACCCCATTTTTACCTCGGAATTGTCTTAACGATGAGCCACTCCAGAATCCACCAAAGCTTCAGGCTCGAATTCTTCAGAATCCATTGAAGAACAACTCTCTCTTTTGTGTAGAACAAACAAATAATCCTTTGATATATACTCTTTAAACCATGAGTTGAATACTCAATCAAAACATCAAAGAAAACTAGCAAAATATCCCTAGATATAAACCCTAGAACCCAAGAAGAAGATGTGAAGAAGTAATCCTAGATTTGGACTGAAACACATATTTATAGAAAATTTTCCCGCGATCTCCGCTCAAGCGTCAGATTGGCCGCTCGAGTGGACCTACGCTTGAGTGTGGAAAGTTCCGCTCAAGCAGGAAAAAACAACATCCAGTATTTTTGCAGGCGAACACACTTCTAAAACCCAGCATTCTCCGCTCGAGCGGACAGGCAACTTTGAATGCATTTTTGCATTTTGCTTCGGGGGCGCTGCCCCTCGACCCCCGCGAGCTGACCGGGCAGCTCGATCCCTGTCATAATCAGCGAAGTGGCAATCTTGAAAGAATTAAACACCACAAACTTCTCTGCAATGCACGATTCGGGTTGGATTCGCATCTAAAAACTCATAGCCTCACTGAAATACAAAGTGTGAAAACAAATACAACTTAAAGGAGTTTTGTCAAACGGGGTTGCCAAGAATAAAAACCTAACAAAATGAAATATTAGAAATTGATTTATAGAAATCTACCAATCAAAACAAAGGAAAGAAAATAATCAAAGTGGTTCATTCATACTAGTAGAGATCAGAGAAATAAGGGACGAACAAAATGGTTTCTCTATGAGTTGAATGTGTGTTCTCATGCTTGTAGTCTAATTTTTTTCGGTGAAATTAGTCAAGTATAGAAATGGTAAGCCAAGTGTAAAACTTGTTAAAGTCTTAAAAAAAATTCATTACGTGAACTAACTGATGTCAAAAATCCATATCGAACAAGACTTCCTTTTTGCTTAACTCATTCCATTTCTAATTTTGTATTTCTACCTTCCTAAACTAAACTAAAAAAAACAAAACAAAACAAAACAAAAAATTCAGTAATAATCTCACCTAGTTAACTATATGAACAATTTAATAAAACTGAACAGATAGGGAAAAGAAGAAAAAATTCTCTCACCCACTCCTCATTATTCTAACAAAGTATTAATAACTGTAAGGAAGTAGTTCATATGTGATATTCAGATGGGCAATATGACCTGCAACATTAGGAACCAACCAACCAATACAAGTATTTTTTTTTTCTTTCCAAATAGAAGGCATTAACATATTAACCCCCTAAAAAAAAATTTAGAAAAACAAATATACCTTAGAAGCTCCAATCTATAAATGTCTGCCATTTGTCTTTTAAACACCATCTAACAAACCTTAAAATTCAAACCAAATTTCTATTTATACAGTTAAAAAGAAACAAATGCAACCCCATGTTCTGAAGCCCCAATCTATATTCACTATATTGCTTTAGCAGAAACTCATTAGCACCAAGTTTCAACACCAACTTAGCCTTAAAACCAGCCATTATATTTCACAAATTTTTTTGATGATAAATAATTTATCCTCTAGACTAAACAACATAACTCAACTGAATTGGAGAGGAGACATATCCTTGCCCAAGGAGCTATGATTTATTGCATGCAGCTGGCCTCTTTTCTATTGAACGACTTTGTCCATGGTTTTTCATGCATATTTCAAGTAAACCAATATTGTTAGAAATGTCATAAAGAAATCAAGTAGCTAGCAATAAGAAAAATTTTAAACCATGATGGACATGAGAAAGTTGCCCATAATTCATATAAATTAGAGGAAAAAATTATATGGAGGATAGCTCTAATGCACACTACTTTTAAGAATACAGAATTTCAAAGCAGATTAAAATGGCAAAACTCAGAGACAAAACTTGTTATCTAAAAGCCATAAATTATTTAAATCACATTTGGTATTTTCTGTCAAGAGTGATAGGCGCCAAAGAGGAACAATTAGATAAATGCTTTATTGGACACTGTCAGTAAGTCCACACTCAAATTTGTCATATGAAACTCTTGAAAGGGCCACAAACTACTTTGACCAAAACAAAATTGACAAATAAAAAGTCAAAGTAGAAAAGTCATAGTTAACAATGCTTTGAAATCTATGACCAACAATTTAATTCAAAAAAATAGGCATTTGTCTAACCTACAGTCACTGTAGTCATTCAAGCTTAATCTGATAGAGGCAACAACAATGATCAAACTGAGAAAGAATACAAACATACATATAGAGAGAGAGGGACCAAACTTGCTAAAGAGTGATGTCCATCATAAATAAAAGTTTTCCAAACACACACACACACACACACATATACACAAGTAAATTAGCAACAAATTGTAGAAGGGGTAATAATTTGAAAACAAAAAAAAAAAAAAAACAGAAACAATAGCAAACCATTCAAAATTTCAGTCAGCAATCAAATAATGTAACCAATTCAAATCCACAACCCAACCCAAAAAAAAATCATAAACATTAACATTAACATACACTATTAATCAAAACCTTTAAAAAAAATTTAAAAAAAAAACCCCTAAACAATTACGATAAATATGACAATGTTTATCTATTGCAACCATTCAATTACCTTGAAGTCCTGAGCAATTTCATGTTCAAGCCTCTTGAATGGAAGCTTCAAGATCAGGAGCTTAATACTCTTTTTGTAACGCCTCGAAATAATACAACATGAACCACTCACATTAACCAACATTCACCCAATAAATAATGTCATAACTCCAACTTTTACATAATATACTATCGATGTTTGTACATTCAAGAATATAGAGGTACATGAATCTACAGCATGTGAAGTATCTAATCTCAACACAAATAAAATGCCCCTAAGGGCTTACATCTTCCAAGGCAATAACCCGGTTACACAAAATGGTCTCTCGGACCCATATACATTAGCCCTTGGCTTACAAAAATATCACAACAAATGGAAGAGCAAGGCTACTCTTCATCAAAACATATCCACGCCCTCAGCCCGGCGGAACCACCACATCTTAACCTGCACCAAATCCCATAGGGGTGAGCATATCGCCCAGTAGAGAATTCTAACAAAGTATAAACAGTTATGCGATTCTCAATCAAAATAATGCAAATGCCAATGCTATGTGAGAGGGAGCTTTTAAGAGCATTAAGGCCGAGCTAAGCCCAGACGTAGTAATAGGCCGTTCTATGGGCCGTGGTGAAAATGGCTTAGTGAGTGGACCTTAGTGTTAGCTCGGTCCAAGTATGATTACAGTCACCACGGTCATAGTGGTGATAATTATCTCGGTCATAGTATTTGGAGCCGAGGTATTTGGGCTTCTAATGGTGGACCTAGCTCTTGTTAGCTCGGTCAAAGCTTGCTGTAGTTAGCTCGGTCTCAACAGACAAAATCGAGATGCAAGTGAACAAAAGCCGAGCTATGTGTTGCATGTGAAGGCGCTGGATTATGTATGACAAAGAGAGTGTTAGCTCGACTATATTGTCATCCAACCGAGGTAAAACCATCTCACTCGGTTTAAGCAATGAGGGGGGTGTTGAACGATAAGCATTATCTTTCAGGAGTGTGATTCCTAGGAGGACTCTACATGGAGGAATAAGAGTTCTACTAGGATTGTGCCAGGCAAAAACTATAAAAGCTCACAACAAAACCTATGTAGAGGTAACACAACATTGATTTATGAAATACACAGAGCTTTTGCCTATTTGTCTATTTTGCTGACTTAGGCATCAGAGAGGTATTCAGCACACACCCGCCGGCTAGCTCACGTTTGTGTCTTCAGGGAATAAAGTGACGACGTTTGGAGGAGCGCAAACTTGATCAACAGGATCATACGAGAAGAATTATTTTGTGCTCGTACACTTTGCCATGCTCTTTTAAAGACATTTCATTTCATGCTTTTCTTAAAGATTTCCATTTTTCAACAAAAGCTTGCAGTCTCAACACATTTCAAAAACTTCCAATTTTAATTAATCAACAGGGGCGGTAAATACGACACTGGTAATCCCTAGGCTGGTGTCTGCAAGTAGACTCTGCGAGTACTACCAAACTGTCATTTTTACCGGGATTAACCGGAAGACTCGACACCTATCCGCAGGGTCTTCTAGTCTTTCACCAAGGACACTCAGGCCAACTTATCAAATCATCTACACCCCCTACCCAGACTTACCACCGTATTTACCCCATACACATTGCCATAGTTCTTAATACAACATCACTTTCTTTCATGAAATAAAATATCTTCAATCAAAATTTACAATGCAAAAATAATAATTGAATGCATATGCAATGCAATGATTTCTCATAACTCATAACATTTCTCCATTCAAGTAACATGACAACAATATTGAATAAATACATTTCTCATTTTCTTTCTTCAATGTTATTTCACAAAATAACATATATACCTTCAACTCATAACAATTCCCGCAATCCATGGCACATACCAATTTCCCATTCCTCAATCATGCATGCTCATGTATTATATAATAACTTTATAAATAGTTTCTCATTTTCAAAGTCTCTACAATAACATCAACAATCACATTTTTCCATTACCTCTTCTCATTGCTCTTTCCCAAGATAACCATATGTTATCTACACTTAGCCACAATTTCACTTTTCACAATTCTTAGCAATATAGTCTCATCAATACAACATGTAATGTTTTTCAAACATTAATTCTCATAATCCATAATGCACCACAATTATCGTCTTCCATTTAAATATTTCCATACATTCAACAATAGTTTAAAAATAAGTCATCCACTCTTTTATAGCATGAAAATTATTATTTCTTTATATCACATTGTGAAATCCACGCTCATTTACTTATTTAAACACAAGAAAAGAAGGATTTCATAGTTTTCCTCATATTTTCAAAAACCCCCCAATTTTCTAGGGTTCTTTCTCAAAACCCAAAACACCTCCCATTTTCATGTGAAAGCTCATCAAATCATTTTTTTTATATCATAGGAAAAAGGCTTCAAGGATCACATAGAACATTTAAATTTTAGATCCTTATTTAAAAAAAAAAAAAAATCTCAACATTGTTCATCTCTTTTATAAAATCTATCATACACTTCAATCTCAACTCATGTTGTCCAAAGTTTCAAGAAAATCTCTAAATGAACACAAGATAGAGTTTGTTTTACAAAAATCATCAATCCCTTGAGTCACCAAACCCATTTTCGAAATTTTCAAGGAGAGTTACAAAATCAACTAAAAACTTGCATAAATATATACAACTCAAAAGAAAACCCTCTAGGATTTATAAAGGAGTTGAGGTACAACCCACATTTAAAACTCTCTATATTTTTGAAATACAAGATTGAAATCAACAAGGAACTAGAAGAAAACTCTTAAAACCATCATCAAAATAGCAAAACTTGTATATATAACTCAAGAATGTCCCTACCTCAAATTTGGAAGAGAAGATGAGCAAAAAGGTTGAAACTCCAAAATTGTCGAAACTAACTTCTACTTGGATCAAAACGAAGCTCTTGACGAGATCTACAATCTTTCTCAAAGAAGTAAGGCAAGAAGATGCTTCCAAGAGTGTAAATTTAAAGATTTTTGAGTGAAAAGTGCTTTTTGCGAAATAGAGGGAGGGTCTCACAGTTTAGAGGGAGAAAAGAGGAGAAGAAATAAAGAAAAGGGTTGAGTGGAAGCCTATTTATAGTACTAGGTCAAAGTAAAATAAAGTCCCAAAGTCAACCCAAAAGACCAAGTCAAAATCCCTAGAAGTTTAACCCAAAATCGAACTGAAAATCTGGAGAAAAGTTCGCAGATGTCAACCCTTGCAGCACAGGTGTCGACCCTTATGAAGAAAATCTGGAACTTTTGTTTGACAGCAACATAGGTGTCGACCCTTACAGCAGAGGTGTCGACCCTTATGAAGAAAAGCTGGAACACTAAGTTTGACTGCACAGCAGGTGTCGACCCTTCCTCTGGCAGGTGTCAACACCAAAATGCAGTGAGCAAAATTAGCACAAGGGTCGACCCTTCCCAGATTGGTGTCGACCCTTGGGGCCAACCTAAAGAGAAGGTGTCGACACCACCAAGACCGGTGTCGATCCCAAAACATGATTTTCCAGTTTCCAAACAACTTTTCAACGCGAACAAGCGTGGACACGCAATCCCAACAAGTTTAAATTAATTTACACACCTCCAAAACAAAGGTACAACAACACCAAAAAATTTCACAATAAGATAAAGGATTCAAATGCACTCCCCAAAAGCTTTGAAAAGGGTACAAGTGCTACACTTTTGGTACCTGCAAATTTCGCTACACATCAACTAATTAAGATAACAAAGAATCTAAAAAACACAAGAATTGTTATAAACATAGTAACCATAATTCAAGCTTTAATTCACTGAGTAAAGAAGAATTTACTTGCCTAAAGAGGTGACTTCCTAGTTGTAAGAAGGGCTACCAAAAGAATTTGTTTATTTAGAAGACCAGCAAATACCAGTGAACTCAACACTATCATGAAGAGCCAATGACAAAGGCATTAAATCTGCTTCAAAAACTCTGAAATATAGCGGCTAAGGATTTGCAGACCATCATTTAAAAACCAATGTTGTGAAGCCACAATCTAACAAAAGCAAAGTTACTATTGAAGCAACACCATATATAACATGTTTTTATTTGATATTTTGTGAGAAAAATCTAAAAAATAGCAAAAACTACTGAAGCAACATTGCTAAACTCTAGTATTTTGTCGTTATTCATTACTAAAATATAGCAACAACCATATTACGTGAATAATCTGGGAGAACATAAACCAAAAGAAAAATGTAAGAGACTTACTTTTCATAATAGCTAGAAAAGAAACCTGGAAGTTAAAGAGAGCCCAACATTGATATATCTCCAACTTTGGGTTGGTTACTTAGGTTGGTTTCAAGGTATAAATCACTCATAGTGCAAGTGTAGCTATATGCAAAATGCAATTCTATCCATCATCCCATCCATTAGAAAACAAAAAATATTTTTAAAGTTCTAGGAAGTTCTAGAAAAACAAACCAAGCACACTTGCTAGTGTTATTGCATTGACCCCACAAAAAAAAAAATAAATAAATAAAAATCCGAAGAGAATGAAAACAGAGAAAACACAATCTAAAAATCTAAGGTAGTGTTTGGTAGAGTTTTGTAAATGTGATTTGAGAGTATGAGTTGTATTTTGAGTTTGTGTGTTGTGGAATTATGATTTGAGTGTAGAAAATTTGTTTGGTAAAGAGTTTTGAAAATAGTTTTGGAAAAGACTATATATAGAAAACATGAATTTTCCTCAAGAACATCCAGCCATACACGTGGGAGCAGATGCATGCATCTGTGTAAATAGCTAGCACAGCTGTCACAAAATATCTGCAAAAGACACTGGTGTCCAGCAGGCCACATCAGTGGCCAGCAACCAAAAGTGATGGCCGGCAGGCCACCAAGGGTTGTAGGCTTGAAAAGCTCAGGGTTTGGTCCAAAAACAAAGGCAACAAGGGTGCAGGGTTTGAAAGGCTTAAAGCTGTGGCATTCCGCCGAGGACTTCGAGCACTTGACAAGCATATAGACTCATCATCGGGTGTGCAAGCGATGGCGTCCAAGTCGTAAGGGCCATAAAAAATGAGGTGTCTACAATAATAAATTTTTTTGAAATTTTAGAAACCACAAATATCATAATCAAGTCACAAAGTGTTGTAATATAAAACACAAAATACGCAACTCCATCACTAACTAGCATAACAAAATTGTTTAAAATTATAGAAAATCACAAATGTCATAACTAATTCGCAAAATTTTGTAACATTAACCAAAAATTATGTAACTATCCACTAATTGGTGTAACAAAAACATCTAAAAATATAAAAACCACAAATGTCATAACCAACTCACAAAATTTAATAACATCAACTACAAAATGCATAACTACACCACTAATTGGCATAATAAAAATAATCAAAATTTTTACAAATTACAAATGTCATAACCAACCCATAAAATTTCATAACATCAATCACAAAATGCGTAACAACACAACTAATTGATATAGCAAAATTATCCAAATTTTTTATAAACCACAAATATCATAATCAAGCAACGAAGTTTCATAAAAATTATCATAAAATGACTAACAAATCACTAAAAAGCCTAGAATCACCAATCGGGATCTCTCATGATACAGAGAAAACAAAATGTAATGACAATCATTAAATAATTTAATCAACATCTCAAAGCCATGGAACAGAAAATGAGAGTTAGAGAAGATTAACCAGTAGAGCGAGAGGAAATGGAATATGAGAAAGAGAGACTGAACGGGCTTATCGCCTGTGAAAATGACGTCAAATGTGATGTCGTTTCTGACAAGGAAGATTGAAGATATCTACAGTGACAATAAGGAATGAGAGAGATGCTTGAGGGATGAAGAAGACTGAGATAGCAGAACAGTACAACAAAATACGTAATATTCATTTTTCAACAGTTCTATAACACATGTACAAATTGATAATAGCAAAACCTTTCAAATCATAACTACTACCAAAGGTTTGTATATGTATGACATATTAATGTGAAGAGATAGAGTTTCGAGATAGTTGCATTTACTAGATAGAGAAATATCACCAGAATGAATACTGTTGAAATAGACAGAGAGAGTAGTGATGAGTTCAAGGATCTATTGCAGAGACATAGGAGTAGAGAGAGGAAGAATCCAGTGAGAAAGAACCATCAACGATGGTCGTTCGATAATTTTAGCGAAATAGAGAAGTCTAGTTAAGAAATAGAGAGAGCTCAGGCACATAACTAGGACAAATCAAGGGGGGAAAAATATAGTAGAGAAAAAAACGAAAAAAAGTTAGGGAAAAAGTTTAAGAGAAAAATTATTTAGTAGAACAAAATAAAATCACGTCATAAATAATTTTTTTCAACATATTTTTTTATTAAAATTTAGTTAAATTATGTGTGTGTGTGTGTGTGTGTGTGTGTCTATAAGTGTATATTGATATTTTAAAAAGTATATCGTTTGTATATTAATATTTCTATTATATTTAATGAAGATATTACGACTAAAAATAAATCTAAAATAGAGATAGGTGATCAATTGCAATTGTCACTTTGGGATGGCACTTCAAAATTAATTGAGAGAATTGTCACTTAGGGATGACATTTCAACATTAATTGAGAGAGTTGAGAGTTCAGATAGAATGAGAGTTTGAGACACAAATTTGTTTGTGAGAAATAAAATGAGAAAATGGTGGTATTTATAGGACTTGGGAGGAAAGGGTTAATTTATATATATATATATATATATAATTGGTTGTTGGTGGAATTAACGGTTATATGACTATTTCAAATTTTTTTTATTTTATTTTTGACCGTTGCACTAAAAGGAGCAAGGAGCCATTGGGATCGGGTCAGGCCAAATGGGGAAAAAAATTTTAGGCTGAGCTCACAGGGTGGGCCATATTTCATAACATACCAAGGCCAAGCCAGGCTTTAGAACACATAGCCCAAGGTCTTAGGTTGGGCTTAGGCTCGGGCGTGGTTAGGCCTATCCAGGGCACAAGCGAACTTGGGGTGTGCCGCAAGCTCGTGGGTCAAATTTACACCCCTATATGTGGGTAGTGGTTATGAGATATGTGATTAGTAGTTGTGATATATGTGATGTTGGTTATGAGGCAAAGGGTGTTGGTTATGAGATGTGGTTATGACATATGTGGGTAAAGGTCATGAGATATGTGATCAGTGATTATGATATATGTGATTTTGGTTATGAGCAGAGTGGTGTAGTTATAAGTTAAAGGGTGTTTGGTTATGAGATATGTGATTAGTGGTTATGAGATATGTAATATTGATTATGATCAAAGTAGTGTAGTTATGAGTTATGTGATTATGATATATGTGATGTTGGTTATGAGAGTTGTGGGTAATGGTTATGAGATATTTGGTTAGTGATTATACAATATGTGATTTTAATTATCAGTAAAGTGGTGTCAAAGGGTGTTTGGTTATACTATATATATTAGTGGTTATGAGATATGAGGTATTGGTTATGATCAAAATGGTGTGGCTATAAACAAAAAGGTGTTAGTTATGAAATATGTGACTAGTGGTTATGAGATATGTAATGTTGGTTATGACAAAAAGGTGTTGGTTATGAGATATGTGACTAATGGTTATGAGATATGTGATGTTGGTTATGACTCAAAGGGGTTGGTTATGAAATGTGGTTATGATTCATGTGGGTAGTAGTTATGAAATATGTGATCAATGGTTATAAGATATGTGATATTGGTTATGATCAAAGTGGTGTGGTTATGAGCAAAATGGTGTTAGTTATGAGATATGTGACCAGTGATTATGAGATATGTGATGTTGGCTATGACAAAAAGGTGTTGGTTATGAGATATGTGACTAGTGATTATGAGATATGTGTTGTTGGTTATAACTCAAAGGGTTGATTATAAGATGTGGTTATGATTCATGTGGGTAGTAGTTATGAGATATATGATCAATGGTTATGAGATATGTGACATTGGCTATGATCAAAGTGGTGTGGTTATGAGCCAAAAGGTATTGGTTATGAGATTGTGATTATGGTTATGAAATATGTGATATTAGTTATGAACAAAATAGTGTTGATTATGAGATGTGATTATGAAATAGGTGACGTTAGTTATGAACAAAATGTTGTTGGTTATGAGATGTGGTTATGACTAAGTTATAATCAATTTGATTATAGTTATGAAGAAATATGATTTTGGCTCATAATTATAAAAGTGACATGTTTAGCAGGTCACTTTTGATGATGTCACTTAATCTTATCCATTGATTTTCTATGTACCATACATTTTTTGAACAAAATGTACTATAGATTTTCCCGATTTTAACTACTATATTTTACATTTTTCTCTAACACTCTGTTTGGATATGAGAAATTTAACTACTATATTTTACATTTTTCTCTAACACTCTGTTTGGATATGAGAAAAATAAATAATAGTGTTTCTCACTTAGACGTGGAAAGAAAAGAAATGATCATAATTTCTTATTATTAGGTTTGAATGATTAAAAAAGAAGTAAAATATTATTTCTCACATATATATTATTATTTTTTTATAGATAGAAAAAAAATGTTGTGTTTTATTTTATGAAAATAACTTTTCATATTAATATATTATTGTGGGGGCCAGATAATTGGAAGAATTAGAAGCGTACTCTAGAAGACAGATATTACTCGGCTCTTTTCTGCATGATCAGGAAAGCCGAATAAAACAGAGGAGCCGAGTAGATACCGAACTATAGAGCCGAGTAAATAAAAGGATAAAGAGTGAAAAGTGGACCTGGCCCCGAGGCCGAGGAAACGAGTATAAATAAAGGAACAATAGACTAAGAAAGGTATGTGAGAATTGTTGTGCTTAACTTAGAATATAAGTAATCTTGAGACTGACTTGTCCGTCGGAGTGCTAATTCCAGCACCCCCGACTGGAGTGTTTATTCCTTTTCAGGTGACTATCAGCGGATCACGAGCGTCCCCCAAGATCAGAAGAGTATTTCCAAACCACTTCTCCACAGTTATGTTTTTTTATAAAAATAATTTTGATATTTTAAAAAAAAAATCATTAAACTCAATTTCTTTCTTACTATTTTTGGTGAGAAATGAAAAAAATATCTCTTATCATTTTTAACCTACTTATCACTATTTTTTTTTTCTTTTCTCATCAAACTCCTCCATCCAAATAGAGTGTAACGTCCTATATTTTCATAACACATTAGCAACAAAAAAACATTTGAGTTTGTTTCTGAAAATTATTTATACGTTTTTTTTTTTTTTTTTTTTGGGCAAATTATGATAAATCTTCTTGAACTATGATCGTTTTTCACTTTACTTCCTAAAGTTTAAAACTCAACACTTTACCTTTTTGGTGTTATATCTTGTGACACTTAACCAATTCCGTCAGTACATTATTAGAAACTTGGATGGAAACATGTCATGTGATTTTATTTTCGCATAGCCAAACAGGACCTATATATTATGCATATGGATACATACTCTGCAAAAATATCATGGTTTGCTGTTTCTCTCTCTCCCTTTGTTATACCACACCAATGGACTTCAACAGTCAACACATACTTAGACCATTTTCCATGATTCATCTCATCAAATTTAAATTTGATAAAAAAAAATTAACATTTTTTTGCTCTGATAGTTTCATTAAACGAGTATCAAATTACGGATATCAAAAATCTCACCAAATTGAGGACGCCTGGACCTTTTATCATTTCACTGTTTACAGTCATTGTATTTTCATTACTAGATGCCCCCGATGATTACTTTTTTGTAAAAATTTATGAAAAATTTATACTAGCCGGTGTGCCGACTGGACATTCGATCGATCGTCCGTTCGGTCGATCGGTGGTTTGATGAACTTTTAAACAATTCCGTTGAAATATTTGATATCAAATAAAGTTTTTACTCAATTTTTTATTTAAATTTGATGGGAAAAAAAAAAGCACCGTGAGGGATAACCCTATCTAAACCAAAACAGGTCCCATTATCTATAACCCACCAATTATTGAATGTTGATTGCTATAATCACAAGCACCACTGGACCGAAGGTGCCGTTTGCTTGAGGTAGGAACAATGAAACATGCAAGGATGACTTTCATTCACTCATAGAAACAGTAAGATTTGAACCTCTAGTGCATTAATCTCACCAACAGTCACATATTACAAGACAAATATTGATTGATTGAATCTGTTGACCATTGCCTCAAAATTGATTTTTCTAAACCAACTCCAGATACTTCATGTAACTAAACCACTGTCGCCCAGTGTCAGTGTGAATGTGGGAAAAGAGATGATTGTATTTCTCACTCAAATGTGAGAAGAAAATAAATGGTTATAACTTTTTACTTTTAGGTTTGGATGAATAAAAAAGAAAATGTGATTTTTTTATAAAAAAAAATAAAGTAAATAAGAGAAAAGATTATAATGTATTGTGTTTTATTTTATCAAAATAACTTTTCATATTAATATGTTATATTTTTTTATAAGAATAATTTTGATATTTTAAAAAACTATCATTAAACTCAATTCATTTTTCACCACTTTTGGTGAGAAATAGGTTTTGTGAAAATTCTTTTCACACAATCTCTCATTATTTCTCACATGCTTAACCATCTAAGCAAGTGAAAAGGTTCATGTCCTTATCATTTTTTTTTTCCTCACCAAACTCCTCCATCCAAACATAGTGTAATATCCTGCATTTTCATAACAAATTAGCAACTAAAATACATTTGAGTTGTGACCTTATATATATATATATATATAGTAAAATTTTCTAATATTTTAAAAGGAAATTTATTAGAAAATTCTCTTTATTTGTATTTTAATTAGTCCATATAATATTCGTGTATTTCAATAAATCTTATTGTTTTGAATATTTGATCCGTCAAATCTTAATTTTCATATTTAATGTATTTTATGAATAATTTTACCCTTACAAATATTTTTGAACCCTTAGTAACTTGGTGTGCATTATTTTGGACTATTCTGAATGTTCTATGATGTGAACATTCACATTAAATAAATTTGACAGTATAAATGTTCACATCATGTCACAGTCACTCTGTCAATGTGAACATTAATGCGCATTGCACACTATTATTATTATGTGTATTTTAATAACTATGTCAACCATATGATTTATTAGAACATAAGAAAATAATTTAGATTAAGTGAAACATGAGTAAAAAGAGATTTATGAATAAAAATGACCCATTTGTTTTCTTATTTAATCTTATCACACAAATTGAGCTAACACAATGCCCATTCTAGCGGTGGGTGCACACGTGAAACTCCTATAAAAAAATATAATTTATGAATAATGAAGATGAATAAGAATTGTTTGTGTTTCTAGAGATTTAAATATCTGAAAAAAAAAGCCTTGAATGAGTTGACAATTATTGGCATGTTCCGTTGACTTCCAAGTCTTATTCTAGAAACAGTTTCGAAAACTTGTGGTGCATCTTCAATATAAAAGGTCGCCATTCTGTAGTTAATAAAACTCAGAAAACCAAAAATTGCAAATCCTTATTTCTTGGTGTATTTGGAGGGGAAGAAGAGAGAGAGGAAGGGGAGGGAAGGGGGTCCGGATTCGCCGAAGACTCGCCGTTGCAGCTCGTCGAGCTCGCCAACCGTCCGATCGTCGCCCGATCCAGCTCGTCACAGCAGCTGCACCGCCGTCGCCTCCGCCTCCTCCTCCTCCTCCTCCTCCTCCTCCCCCGGTGATTATGGCCCCCTCCAGTCTGGCCCACCGGCGGCTCCCTCTTCTTCTCCCTTCCTCTCTCTCTTCTTCCCCTCCCCTCCCCCTCTCTCTTTTCTTCCCCTCCCCTCTGGTTCTGTTCGAACGAGGAAGAAGAAAGGAAAAAAAAAAAATCAAAAAAACCCCCAAAACGACGTTGTTTTGGGGGGCTGCTGGAACGGCCGCCGAGAAGGGCGGCCGAGAATCCGGACTCGTTTAGGAAGTAGGTTTTTTTAGTTGTAAGTTATTATTGGAAAAAAAAAATTTGGTGTTTAAAAAGATAGTTGAGTTTTTTTGTAATTTGATGTGATGTTTGTGAGAGAAAAAATGAAATGATTATGGGGTTGGATGTGACATTTTGTTTGGATTTATTTTTTTTTTATTTTGCAAAAAATTTGTCTTTTAGTGGAAAAAATAAAAAAATAAAAAACCCACACACAAACTTCCCAAACACCATATACTATGTCTAGATTATTTATATAAAAAATAAAAATAATTAGATCGATCATATATAATTTGACATTTATTTACAAAAAAAAAGGATAAATATTATTTAAAAGTTAAATTGTTAATTTTTTTAGAGACAGATATAATAAACTAACATTGCTGCAGGTTATGATCTAAAAAATGAGTAATTTAGATATGTGGTGGGTTTCACAAACCCAATCAAGGTTTGAACTGTAAAAATAATGATAAATACAAAAAATATATATACGAATGTTTTGTGTTTATTCTATTTTTTAAAAATATTTTTGGATTAAGTGAATTTTAAAAAAAATAATAAATTTTTGTAAAAATTTTCCTTACTCCCAATCTTCTATCAATTTTTTTTTTTTTTTTAATTTTCCTAAAATTTACCTTTTCATTAAATTTAATGGAAAAAATCATTTTTAACGTTTCATCTTATTAAATTACTATCAAATTCAAATTTCATGAAGAATTCAATAAGTTCTCAATTTGATTAAAAAAAATTGACTATCTCTTGCTTTGATGAACATTTCACAAAAGAAATAGAGATTATTTTTTAACACTTTTTCATCAAATTTAAATTTGATGAAAGAAAATGTGAAGGATCAAAGATGTCCGGTTTTAGAATTATCATTATGGGAGTGCAGTGCTAAAGTATATTTGAGAGCGTAAATTCTTTTAATTTGTAATTATTTTAAATTTTTTAGTATAATATATGATATTTTAAGTTTTTGGACGTGAGGTTGTCGCCCTCCACACCCCTAGATTCATCCTGGTTCTTACTCACAAGACTTGTTCATTGCTGGAAGCGATACATCTGCAATAACAGAATGGGCAATGGCAGAACTGCTCCGAAACCCATCCCTCCTTCAAAAATGCCGGCAAGAACTCCTCCAAACAATGGGAACCCAACAAACCAACCCCCTCAAAGAATCCGACGTCCATTCTCTTCCATACCTCCAAGCAATCGTCAAAGAAACAATGCGACTCCACCCTCCAGTCCCCCTCCTCTTGCCTTACAAAGCACGCAACGACGTCGAACTGCTCGACTTCACCATCCCCAAAGACACCCGAGTCCTCGTCAATGCGTGGAGTATTGAGAGAGACCCCGAGTACTGGGACAATCCAACATCGTTTGTGCCAGAGCGGTTTTTGGATTGTGGGGTGGATTATAAAGGAAGGGATTTTGAGTATATTCCGTTTGGTGCTGGTCGGAGGATTTGTCCCGGGATACCGTTGGCGACGAGGATGGTGCATTTGATGGTCAGTTCGATTGTTCAGGCGTTTGATTGGAAGTTGCCGGAGGAGATGAGGTCGGGAGAGTTGGATATGGAAGAACAGTTTGGAGTTACTTTGAAGAAAGCTGTTCCTCTTCTTGCTAACGGTTGGATTGTAAATCTAATCCTTCTATTGGTTTTAAGTTTTTAAATATAGTTTTTGTGTTTCTTATGATTATATTGTGTTTGGTTGGGAGATTTGACGATAGATTTGAAAAAAAAAAATATGTGAAATGTGAATAAAATATACATATATTTCACTTAGTTTCACATATATTTTTCTTGTTCCTTTCTAAATCTCTTCTCAAATTCCCCAACCAATTTTCCCTTTTCCTTTTCAAATCTCTTCTCAAATTCCTCAACCAAATACAACGTTAGTGAATATTTTTATAAGCACTTAGGTCATTTGGTCTAGTAATTATGTAACACTCGTGTGAAGTCATGTATAGGCTAGAAGTCTGTTTGATAATATGAATATTTATCCTATCGATTAACAATATATATAGAGTTTTTGTGTTTTGTGTTTTGTTGTTTTTAGTTATTTTTATTTTTATATTTTAATCACATTTGTATTTATCATATTTTAATTCACAAATGTAATTAAGGGTATATTTTATATTATAAATACACCCTCTAAGTTTGCTAAAAATATAAATTATCCTCTGTAGTTCTAAAAATTATATTCTATTCTTTTGAATTTTTAATTGCATAACAACTGACTTATTTTATTAATAAATTATCAAGTCAACTAATAGTTTTATCAGAAATATATTTCAATTAACAATTTATATAATTTTATTGTTATATAGGAGAGTAGTTATAAATCTTATTTTTTTGTTGATTAAAAAAATTATAACAAAGATATGTGTAATTTTCAAAATTATAAGAACACTTTGTATTTTAAGTAAAATTTATGAAGTATATTTATAATTTATCTAAAAATTAAAAGAAAGATCAAGAAGTATATTAGATTGAATAAAATGAAAAAGTTCCTCCCAGACACGGAATTTTAACAAAGAAAAATGAAAAAAACACTCTTATCCTTTCTCTACAAAAATGCAAATAACAAATTTTGTTTGAAATTCATTGCAAATAAAGCTAAATGTAAATAAATTATTGAATGGGCAAAATATAAACGGGTCGGATCCAAGTCTTGAGTCGGTCCAAATCACTAAACCCAAATATGGGCCAGATAACTGCGTAGACCAATCTAGTGAGCCCATCTCCCTGTAAATCATCCTCATAAGTCTTCAAGCACTTGAGCTCAACATGCAGAGGAAAAGGCCTAGGCCAGGCCGAACTGTTGGACCTAATTCATAGACCGAACTAATAGGCCAAACCCATCATTAGAACCAAAGTAGGCCAAGCCCACATAAAGCTAGCTAGGTAAGCCAGCCCATCTCTACAAACAATCTTACGAAAGGCCGATCCGAAGCACAATTGGAACCGAGCTGAGGGAACTTTACAAAGAAACGTGGAAGCTGTAAATGCATACATGTGCAGATTGCCACCTCAGCTGGTTTCCCCTTCCTAGAATTATAGAAACAGTTAACAAAGGGGATGTAATCTATTATATACATGGTTACAATGAGCACATGTCTCTATGGTCAACTACCTTGTGGTCCTCCACCTTGAACAATGATAAGGGAAGCCTTGAGCATCCAAACTCCATAAAACCATCTTGGAAAACAAGTAAAGTATTCTATATAAGCAACACTCTTTTCACATTGAAAGTAATAGATCCTAACTTATTCTAACTCAACTAAACAAAAACATTATTTCTCTTCCTCTCTTTACACCTAAAGAGAGCTCTTTATCTTCTCCGATCACTCATTCTCACGCCGAAG
Organism: Camellia sinensis; assembly: GCF_004153795.1. Classification (NCBI taxonomy): domain Eukaryota; kingdom Viridiplantae; phylum Streptophyta; class Magnoliopsida; order Ericales; family Theaceae; genus Camellia; species Camellia sinensis. Next base: position 416,958 of record NW_021025670.1, on the reverse strand, counting down.
GGGTTTTCCGGCCAACGCTAACCGGGCAACCCTGACGATGCCTTGTTATGCAGATCTCCTGATCTTGGATAGCCCATTCGAGCTGCAGAGCTCCAATCCACTTCATATAATGCAGGCTTTGGTATGCACAATTACTATATTTGTTGAGTAACTAATGGTGTGTAAACTTGATAGGTGTACTGTTAAAATATTTAAAAAATACGAATGTGTTTTGACTTTGATCTAAATAGTTACATGAGATAAAAGTTTACAAAATTTAATTGGTGGAGGCAAGCCTATCTTGAAAGAGTATTTGTAGATATAGCATTCTACATTATCGGGATGGTCTAAAACTTTTATGTTTGACTTGGTAAGTAGTCATGCAGTATTGGCCTTCTTTACCTATTTTTTTAATCAATCAAAAAAAATTACAAGATCAATTTAATTTTGATTCCAAAAATTCCAATGCTGACCGATTAATTGGTAATATATTATTAATTTTAATTGGCAATTGAACATGTTATGAGAGTTGGCTAAGAAAACTGATGTGGTTTAAAGTATATCAAAATAATTTTAAAAAGTCAATAAATTTTACTTTAATACTAAAACTTACAATAATTTTAACACATAAATCAATCCTCTCAATATAATGTTACTAAATAAAAATTCAATTAACAAAATAGAACTTAATAAATAATTTTGTAAAAAAATTATTTCAAATGCATTTTCAATAACACCCTCCCAATGAACGGGTGGCCATCGCCCTAATGGGCCGCCCAATCCACCCAACTCAGTGTAATATTTTTAAGGTTTGGAAAATTATTTTGTTCATAGGGTTAGGATTGATTGAAATTTTGTACCTATTTACTATTCAGGCTACAGTTGGGATAAAGAGTTGTAGCCTAGGCTGGCTCGGGCCAACCATTTATAAAATATTAGTTATAATTTTATATCATCTTAATTCTAATGAAATGCTTCAATTGCTCTTTATTTAACTGTTCTTGTGCTTAAATTCTCCTAAATCAAGCCATCAGTAAAAGTCCTCTTCATTGAGGCTGAAAGAACTACAACACAATCGTCTGATAATTGGTTGACAATCAAAATTCTGTAAAGACTGATTGATCCTTACAGGCACGCTCATAATTACAAAAATAACCTTCGAATATATATATATATATATATTTAGATTTGATTTTAATAAGTGGACCTATATCTTTTTAATAACTTATATGTATTAGGTTAAATAAGAGGACTTGATATTTTCAAAAAAAAAACTAAGATTGAATTTGTGATATAACAATGATTGAGACTCTTTTTTTTTGGATTCTCACAATTCCTTTTGGATCTCAACCATTGATGGTGTGGGCTCCATACATAATCTCACACGTACATCAATAATTGAGATCCAAAAGGGATTATAGAAGTCTCCAAAAGAAGAGGGTTCCAAGCATTTTTATTTGTGATAATTAGATTAGGTTACTTAACATTTACGGACCTGTTTAGCAAGTTATTTTTTAAATTTTTTTTTTTTTGATTAAAATAATCAATAAAATAAAATATCAACCAGATGAAATTTCTAGAGTAAGAAAAATGAAAGGCCAAAAAGATGGGAAATGCCGCAACTAACAATCGCCGGAGTCAACAGAGAGAGAAAGATAGCAATAAAATCAACAACAGAGATTGAGAGGTTACTTACAAGGTTGTGACCTAGAACCAACGTCGATAGCAACGGTGTCGGAGCAATCCAGTTGTGAGCAAACAAATACACATTGCCAGCGAGGAAAGCCGCTGGAAACATCAAATGATGTCAAAGAGGCACACTCCAGAAGTGAACGAGATAGGCAACGATGAAGAAATTTCTTCTATATAAAGAGAAGTTGAAACCCACACTTGTTTTTGAATCCTCCAATCAAAGCTTGACGCATGTTTCACAGCAGCTACAAAAAAGAAATCAAGATCCTCTCTTTAATTTCTCTCCTTGACTTCTTACTTGTTGGGTTATTGGGCCCACTTTTGAGCCCAATTCTAATAATTCGAACCGTTTATATTTTAAAATTTGTTGAGTATATCATACTTTTAAAAAATCAAGCTAATCGGATATCAGAAAGCATGTGTTCGGAAAATTGTTAATTAATTTTTTTTCAAAAATGATTTTTAGTTCGATGATCCGAACATATAGTTTCTGATATTCAATTAATTTGATTTTTTACAAGTATGATATATTTAATAAATTTTAAAATATAAACAGTTCGAATTATCGAAATTAGACTTAAAATAAGTCCAATAACTTAACAAGTAGAAAGTTAAGGTGAGAGCGTAAGAAGATAATCTTAATTCACATAAAGGACAGTGCATGTTAGAACCAACCACGCAAGAATTTAAAAAAAAAAAAAAATAGAAAATTACGGAAACCCACCTACGGACATCCCACTAACGAGCAGTCGGCACTAAAGATGGGTCCCGTTTTATTTGATTTTGAGCAAAAACTGATATGAGTTAGGCAAAACAACCAAACAAAGCTTAAGTACGTGATCAACATGTTGGGAAAACAACAGGGCAGCTGGCAACACGAGAATCAAACCACCGAGCTGAAATTCGGCCCAATCCCCGAGCTGCGTGGAACTTCGAGCAACAAGCAGTTTATCAAAGGAATAATTTAAGAAGGTGATTAAAAATTAATTTTTTAATTTTTTTTAATTTTTTAATTTTTTATATTAAAAAAAAAGTGAATTAAAAATTAAGATGGACCGTTTAACTCACTTTTCAAAATAAGTCAAAATGTTTCAAATCCATTCCAATAAAGTATAACAAACCAAGAAAGTAAAAAATAATGGGCCCAAGCCAGCACTAGCACTCAAGATATTTGTTCATAAAAGTTATAAAAAAAAAAAAAGGGGTGACTTAATGGATATTAATAGGGGTGTGTGCGATGTAGGTCGGTGCGATTTGAGAGAAAAATAGAAATCGTATGGCGGGTGGCGGATTGATAAAAGTGTCACTAGAATTTGTTATTTTTCTTATCAAAAATTGGCGGTTCGGTTAGCAAATAATGACGGATTCGCCTTGGCGATTCGGGCAGATTGGCGGTTTATAAAAAATATAATTCAAATTACAAAACTTAAATCAAAGAGTAAAAAAAAGACGAGAGATACCATGATGTTAAGCATCTTGCGAAACTTTCTTCTGATGCAACAAGTGTAGCAACAACATGATAATATAAACGACTATGTCATCAGTTCATTACAAGCATCTGTGGAAGTTACAATTGTCAAATACAATATATAAAATTAATATCATTCAGGGTTTACAATATATTGAAAATGTTTACTGTTGAAAAGTATTTAGATTGAAAAGTGAGCTGATGCAAGTTTGCAACATGGCCAGAAAAAAAAGACTGAAAAGTGAATTGGAATCCAACTTTATTTTGGATTACTGACATCTTGAATTTCCCTCGAGCAGTAATGTAATACTATATTCTAAGGTATAGAACAACAAGAAAACTTAAGTAAAAAATAATTTTTAGAATCTTATAAAACATGATTTAATAGCGGTACGGGTCGATGCGGTTTGAAAGAAAAATAGAAACTGGCGGATTGATAAAAGTGTCACTAGAATTTGTCATTTTTCTTACCAAAAATCGACGGTTCGATTGGCAAATAATAATGAATTTGCCTTGATGATGTGATTCGATGCAATTTTAATAGTTTCGACAATTTTGACGGTATTATACACACCCGTAGATATTAGGGCACTTAACAAGTCCATGCAAGGTCAAGCATTTGAATTTGTGAACATTACCTTTACAAATCTGGCAGTCAAGAATTGGAAAGTTTGTGGGCCCATGACAATCAATGTTAAACAATGTCAAAATCAAATTCATGAAACCAAGCACATGCAACGAGCATACTATTTCAAGGCTAAATAAAAAGACTCAAAAAAAATAAATAAACAAACAAACAAATAAATAAATTAAGTTTAAACCCAATCAAGGCAGCAGGCCAACACTCGAAGATTTCAAGCACAAGCTAGGGGGCAAATAAAAAGGTCATTTACAACTCTGCATCAAGCATAAGTGAAACAAGGAGAAGACCACAAGCCCAAGGGCAACACTTGGGCCGAGTAATGTTACAAGGTCAGAGGGTCAAACCCAAGCGCGAGTTTGGGTTGAGCTAATGTCCAATGGCCCAAACCATGTGAACCAAGCATTTACTTGAACCAGAGAACCACCAAGGGACCAAACATGAAGACCAAGGGTGATCCTCAACCTAATGGACCAAGTGGTCTGAGCCACGCAGCCCAAGTACGAACTTGGGTCGAGCGCAACTAAAGTGGACGACCAACTTGAATCAATGCGCTGAACTACCCATAAGAGCATCTAGTACGATCCAATTGCACAAATTAACTCGCATCCAATATATGGAAAGAGCATATGATCCTCCTCAAATAACGGAATTGCTTAACAGATGCTTTACTCTTCTCCAATGAGGAGCAACCTAGCTTTACAGCTGAGTGCCAAGTGGCAAAGAGAGAAATTTGGTGAGCAAGTCAAGCAATCCTTACAAAAGGTAACCTCACTCTCCTTTGGGAAGAGGGATCTCCTTACACTTTATACACACTCGTCTTCACTACTCTCTCTCTACCAAACTCTGGTACTAACTCAACCGTCATAGGGGTTTCCGACCAAACCCTTATCAGGTAGCCTACCTATATATTCCTTATGCAGGCCCTCACCCAACGATGCACCAGGATTTGTCCACGAAGTTCCATCTTCCTTTATTGCGGAAACCAATCCGCACAGCCTCCACTTTCGTTCTATTACTATCACCACTAAGAGGGTGTTTGGAATGATTTAAATAAATATATTTTTTGACTTTTTACGAAAAAAATATGCAAAAAAATAGAGAGGTAATGTGACCTAAAAAAGATATTAAAAAAAACATTTTTATAGATTATGTCAAATAGTGTCTAAGTATAAAAAAATATTTTGTTTTAAAAAATCATTAAAAAAAGAATTTATTAAAAAATATTTTTGATCCAAAGAAACGAAACGTCAGTCTATATCATGTCTTGATTTCTTTAGAGATGAGAAAGACCTAAGTATCTGTGATGTGTACCCAAAGTCAGGGGATGGATTGATTAAAAAAAAAACAGACGGGGAGGAAGTACGGGGAGGAAGAAAAAGAGTTATGTTAGAGATACTAAAAATTTTATCAAATATCTAATTAAATGTTTCACAAATCTTAAAGGATCTAACATAATAGAATTTTTGAGGCATCTGGTATTTTGGGGTTTGGAGAGTGGGGGTTGTGTGTGTGTGTATATTTGGAACACGCCATGTATCGTGTCTGAACTTTATAGGTGCTGAACACAAATCATAGAGTGCAATAGGGACTAGAAAAGTGGGTGTTGTTAATTCTCTTGTGTAGAGAGAGAGAGAGAGAGAGAGAGAGTTAGGAGTGGTTTGGGGACAAATTAAATAAGTTATTTATGAGATATTTATCAATAAATCACATCTCACGAACAAGTACTCCAATTAGTCCCAAGTTTTTTCTATTGGTTTGTTAAGTCCTATTAGTGGAGAGTTTCTTTCCGTATAATCCTATTTTTTATTTTGATAGTATTTTGGTAGGCAGTTATACCTTTTTATTAATGTGACAGGTATAATGTGATACTCTAATGTGGCAGGTATCAATATCACACTCCAACAATATGACATTTCAAAAAAATTAAAAACTCCTTACGTTGTGTTTGGTTGGGAGATTTAGGGAGGGATTTGGAAAGGAAAAGAGAAAAGGTGTGTGAAACTAGGTGAAATATAGCGATCTGGGTTTTTTCCCGTCCTTTGTGGTATTTTGGACTCGAGTTCCAAGATGTGTGCTGATATCTATATGTCACGACCCAAACCCGCCCCTATAGGTTTAGCATCGTAATCGGCCAATAATCCTTGGATTACCGAAGGCCTCTGAACAGATTAACAAAATTAAGGGGGCTAGCGGAAGCAAATACATAAATATAGTTGTCCAATGAGCTGTGCTGACTTATATGAACAGAATATTTAAAATTTTATATACATAATCAAAAATCATTCATACATTATACGCACACACATTACAGTATTTTAAGTACAGCCAACGACAACAAATCAAGTCTTATAAAAACAAAAACCCCAGAACTTAAACACAGGACGCTTCGGGAACCTCCACGTGAGGCACAATGGTTGGCTAATAACGGACCACAGATCCAAACAAAAGCCTTCAGGCTCGAACTCTAGAATGCTCACCTATACATATATATATACAAACAGTGAGCTAAAGCCTCCTTATGCAGGCCCTCACCCAACAATGCACCAGGATTTGTCCACGAAGTTCCATCTTCCTTTATTGCGGAAACCAATCCGCACAGCCTCCACTTTCGTTCTATTACTATCACCACTAAGAGGGTGTTTGAAATGATTTAAATAAATATATTTTTTGACTTTTTACGAAAAAAATATGCAAAAAAATAGAGAGGTAATGTGACCTAAAAAAGATATTAAAAAAAACACTTTTATAGATTATGTCAAATAGTGTCTAAATATAAAAAAATATTTTGTTTTAAAAAATCATTAAAAAAAAAATTTATTAAAAAAAAAAATTGATCCAAAGAAACGAAACGTCAATCTATATCGTGTCTTGATTTCTTTAGAGATGAGAAAGACCTAACTATCTGTGATGTGTACCCAAAGTCAGGGGATGGGTTGATTAAAAAAAAAAAACCAGACAGGGAGGAAGTAAGGGGAGGAAGAAAAAGAGTTATGTTAGAGATACTAAAAATTTTATCAAATATCTAATTAAATGTTTCACAAATCTTATAGGATCTAACATAATAGAATTTTTGAGGCATCTGGTATTTTGGGGTTTAGAGAGTGGGGGTTATGTGTGTGTGTATGTGTGTGTGTGTGTGTTTGGAACACGCCATGTATCGTGTCTGAATTTTATAGGTGTTGAACACAAATCATAGAGGGCAATAGGGACTAGAAAAGTGGGTGTTGTTAATTCTCTTGTATAGAGAGAGAGAGAGAGACAAAGAGAGAGTTAGGAGTGGTTTGGGGACAAATTAAATAAGTTATTTATGAGATATTTATCAATAAATCACATCTCACGAACAAGTACTTCAATTAGTCCCAAGTTTTTTCTATTGGTTTGTTAAGTCCTATTAGTGGAGAGTTTCTTTCCGTATGATCCTATTTTTTATTTTGATAGTATTTTGGTAGACAGTTATATCTTTTTATTAATGTGACAGGTATGATGTGATACTCTAATGTGGCAGGTATTAGTATCACACTCCAACAATATGACATTTCAAAAAAATTAAAAACTCCTTACGCTGTGTTTGGTTGGGAGATTTAGGGAGGGATTTGAAAAAGGAAAGGAAAAAAGTGTGCGAAAGTAGGTGAAATGTAATTATATTTTATTCATATTTCACCTACCTTTTCCATTTCCCTTTCCATATCCATCCTCAAATCTCCCAACCAAACACAGCATAGAAGTCTAGCAGCTTCCACACCAGAAGCATATTACTCTCTGGTCTAAACTCTAAAGACATTCCGCATTCCAGTTCCACTTTCTCCTGGAGTATTTTCTATGATGGTTTTTTCATTCTTTATGTGAATACTTTAAGGGTCTGTGTGATGTATTTACTTGAGAAAAAAAAAAAAAAAAAGTTTTCTCCAGAACAACCAAAGATAAACAGAAATGTCTACTAACAAGTTGCAACTAAAACAAACACACATAATCAAAAATCATTCATACATTATACCCACACACATTACAGTATTTTAAGTACAGCCAACGACAACAAATCAAGTCTTATAAAAACAAAAACCCCAGAACTTAAACACAGGACGCTTCGGGAACCTCCACGTGAGGCACAATGGTTGGCTAATAACGGACCACAGATCCAAACAAAAGCCTTCAGGCTCGAACTCTAGAATGCTCACCTATACATATATATATACAAACAGTGAGCTAAAGCCTAGTAAATAACATTAAGGTAAAGGGGTTAGTGAACGAAATCCGAACATATCATAAGCAGAAAACAGATCATAGCATAATCATCCTCATATCAGAACATAATAATGGTACATCCCATAGAACACATCACAGAACGTCTTCCGACTAGAGTAAATCGGTTCCGAATACCGATTAAACACATATCACCACAATAAAGTGGCTAACGAGATCTCGCAATTATTTGTTTGTCATGGACCCGCATTTTCATGCCGTCCCCCATGACTTGGGACTATCTATGGATGCCATAATAGATTTCAAACATGGAATATTCGTTCACGAAAACAGATATCATTTCAGAAATCATAACTTATCACATTTTATTTGGAACATAATTTCATATGAACGTATCTTTACGATAACGTTACTCACAGTGGTTCCAGTAGGTGGTCAATCAATTCTCAGACGTTGACCTACAAACACAAAGGCACATAACACAAACGTATCTTATCATTACACAAGTACTTGGCAAACACGGCTTAGCTTACATTACGTTGGTCTTGCTAATTCTTATCCTATAGATGAAAACACACTCTTGAATCTCGTAACTTAGTACATTCTTTACTTAGTGTGTTTCTAATCCATAACCTCATTAATATGGCTTAATTAAGGCTTAGGAATGCCTAAGATGCAATGAGGATGCCAAAACATGCCTTGGAACACTTAGGCAAAATTTCTGAAAATAAGGTCCACGTTCGAGCGTAGCTTTCCTCGCTTGAGCGGACATGCAAAATGAGGATGGTCGCTCGAGCGCACATTCCTTCGCTCGAGCGATCTGTAAACGGCATGAAACTTCTGGGAGCTTGCAATTCATGCTCGAGCGGACTTTTGGTCGCTCAAGCGGAGTGCACGCACACAGAGTGGTCGCTCGAGCGTGAACTCCCACGCTCGAGCGTGGATGCAAATTCTGGAATTTCCAGGTTTGATCACCAAGCTCAAAACTCGAATTCAATCTTCCAAAACACATCTTTTGGGCCCCAAAACTTGAGATAACATAGTAAAATTGTAAAACATGAAGAATTTAGGATCATTTCACAAAATCATGGCCCAAGGTTTTGTCAAAAGCTCACATTTCATCTTGAAATTTAAGAAACAAAGCATGCATGTAAAATCTTTCAAACTCTTTTCTTCAAAACTCAAGAAACTATCAAGTTGAGCTCATAAGCTCCATGCATGTAATTCAAAACATGAATTTCAATGATTAAACATGGTGATTCTAACATGCATGCACCAAATAACTCCCAAAATAAGTTAGATGCTCAAAATCAAACTCAAATGACAACCTCTACATATATATATACACATGCAAGTGAAAGTATAGTCAAATCCTCCGTCCTCTTCACAACCATATGTAAATTACATGCAAATGATCCTAACAACTCCATGAATGCATCTTTATAACACAACTTCTTCATGAACTATAGGTTAGATGCTCACCAAAAGTCCTCAATTACACAAGATCCTTGCCAAACTTGAGCTACTCTAGCAAAATTCTTCACTTTTTCCTTGAATCCACACTCTCTCTCTCTAAAATGGAGTCTCACTCTCACTCTAGAATGTATTCTTAGATTTTTGCACTAAGGGGTAAAAAGAATAAGCTCAAAATGAGTTTAAGGCCCATATATAAAGCTATGATGTCAAAATGCATCAATTGGATTATTAAGATAGCCAAACGCAACTTAACGAATCAGACTGAATCAATTTTTAATAAAATCTGCCAAATGATTCTAAAAATTCCAAATAACACATTGGTGTAGTCAATTTCGGTTTCGGATGCCGATAAGGCTTTCAATTTTCATATCAAAACGGAATTCTAAACAGATATTTCTACAAGTAACAGATAGAAAGCCAAAATCATGCAAACTACGGAATGAACACATAATTTATTTTAATCCTCTCATTAACATCCTAAAATACAGATTAGTAGCTAATTACGGATCGGGGTTATTACACTGTATCTTATTTTCATCCTTTAATTTCTTGTATTTGAGTTTTGGGATGTGTTGAGTGAGTTGGAACAGGTTGGTTGTGAGTTAGAACAAGTGATTGCTGCCCAGGTTTTGGATTCTTCGCTCGAGCGAGGCTTTATGCGCTCGAGCGAGCCTTGGGTATTTGATTCTTCGCTCGAGCGAGGGTTCTTGCGCTCGAGCAAGCATTGTTCAGTGTGTCTCTTCGCTCGAGCGTGCACTCTTGCGCTCGAGCGTGCGTTTGCGTCTCCTTTTGACCTGAATGTTGTGTTTCTTCGCTCGAGCGAGCTTTCCTTCACTCGAGCGAGGACTCCTGCGCTCGAGCGTGCTTCTGGGTTGCAGACCTGAAGCTTTGCATTGTTCGCTCGAGTGACGCTTCTTTCGCTCGAGCGACGCTTCTTGCGCTCGAGCGAGGTTTCTTTGTGTCTAGTTGCTCGAGCGACCACTCCTTCGCTCAAGCGAGCCTCGCATATATCAGTTCGCAGCAGGGGTCTTCTTCTCCATTTTTTTTTTTATCCTCTTTCTTCCTCAAAACCCTAGATCAGCAGCTCCTCTCTCTAAACTCTCTCTCTCTCTACAAATTCATCTTGTTCTAGAGACCTTCTACCCTAGTCTCTTTGTAAGAAAGGTTGAGCATCACCGGGGCTACGTTTTGATCCGAAAAAGTTTGGTTTTAGAGCACTTTCAAGTTCTTCTCTTCTTCTCCTTTGGGTTTCTCCATTTGAGGTAAGGATTTCCTTGTTCTTTTTCAATACTCCGTCTATAGATAGATATGTGGTAGTTTTGTATTGCATGAAAATCATATCCATGTTGGATTTCTTTGAAAATCATAAAAGGGAACCTAGGGTTGGTTGCGTGGGATTGAGATTGTTAAAATTGATTGTGGTTTGGGCAATTTGGAGAGTAATCTAGCATGTCTAAGTTGGGAGAAGAAAAAGCCCTAAATGATATTTCGATTTGGTAAATTACTATTGTTAATATGGGTTGTGTAAAAGTGTTAATGGCTAAGGGATTAACTATGGCATTGGGGTTATTTTGAAATGAACGTATTGAATTGAGATGGGTTATGGCTTTATTATCCGTGGAATTGGTTTTGTGAAATGAAAAGAATGGAATTGGTTTTTGTGAAATGGGAAAAGTGAGTTGGAATAAGTGGTGGAATATGTTAACCTGGAAAATTATGAAAGTTGATCTTGAAAATGGAAAATGAAATGATAACTCTATGTGAGTCTCGGAAAATAAATATGAGTGTTGAATACACACATTTGGGGGTTTTACCTTTAACTATCATACTAGTGTTGTTGTTGGGTTTAAGATCTCATGAGAGTTGAATCATTTTAATAAGTGCGTTAATACATGCATCTAGAGGTTTAGTCCTTAGTCATCGGTGGAGGATGACATTGTTGTGTTGAATTGTTGTGTATGTATTACACTTGTTGGTTGTGCTTTGTCGCGTTGAAATGATTGGTGTTATATACCGCGCTTAGAATAAGGGGTACCAATACCTTCCAGCTAGCGCCTAGAGAACTTGGCAGAGGTACCAGTACCTTCCAGCTTGTGTCTGGAGAACTTGGCAGAGGTACCAGCACCTTCCAGCTTGTGTTTGGAGAACTTGGCATGTCATTTGTGCAAAGGTGTATCCTTGACTTACCGTGCTTATGGCAGGTAGAATAAAGTCTTTATCATTATTGTCTCAGTGCATTTAGGTACGTCATGGGTTATAATGGTTATAGGTTTGGAAGTCCGAGTTGCCTCATTCGTTGATCACATACTTATTGATGGTTTGTTGTTTCATGTTGTACTAATGGTATACATATATAGATATAAATGTGTTGGAATCAGATGTAAATACTATACTGAGGTTATGAAAAATGTGGAGGATATTGGATACCTATGAACGTGCTTTAAAAAGGCAAATCTGTTATAAGTACGAAAAATGGGAGAAAAGTAATGGGCTTGGTGAAATTGTTTTCTAGAATTGTTATTGTCATGAAAGTTTGGGGAAAAAGGGTAATGAAAGTAAAAGAAAAGCGAATCGCTTACAGTGTTGAGTGAAATGGCTAATTTTGAGAAAATTTCATATATGTGTATATTTTGTATAAACTGCCACATTACATTCTAGTATAAGATTGAGCATTCATGATCATAGCTATCTGTAAGGTGTTATTGTTTAAGATCATGTTGAGATCCTTACTGGACTTTATGTTCATCCCACGTTGCTAATTCTTTTTTAGGTGAACATCGATAAATATTTCAAAGTCATGGATCTTCTTACTTGTTGGCCACGGGGCCTTTCATTTGTGGGCAGAATGCCATTGTTGTAAAAGACCTTTAATGATGTAAGCCCACGGGCAGTTTATTTAGTATGCTCATGTTGTATTTAATTTGCATGCGGATGAGGGAATTGTTATTTATTTCTACTCGTTGAAGTAAAGAGTTTTTCTGTATGTTATCTCTGAAATTGAATTAAATTAATGAATTTGGTAATGGTTCCGAGTAATAAAAAGTGGGGCGTGACATGAAATGTAGGTATATTTTATTCACATTTCACCTACCTTTTCTATTTCTCTTTCCAAATCTCTCCTCAAATCCTCCAACCAAACACAGTATTAATGTACTTTTCCTAAACGTGACAACATAATGGGTATGATGTGGCACTCCAAAACTTTTACTCTAAAAAAAATAATTCCTCCTTAGTGTACTTTTTCAAATGTGACAGTAGCATGTATGATGTGACACTTCAAAAAAATAAAAACTCATTAGTGTACTTTTTTCAAATGTGACAACATAACAGGTATGATGTGGCACTTCAAAAAAAATAAAAACTCTTTAGTGTACTTTTCTCAAATGTGACAATATAACAGGTATGATGTAACACTTCAAAAAAAATAAAAACTCCTTAGTGTACTTTTTTCAAACATGACAATGTGGCGAGTATGATGTGTCACTCTAAAAAAAATTAAAAATTTCTTAGTATACTTTTTCCAAACTTGACAATGTGACAGGTATGATATGACACTTCAAAAAAAATAAAAACTCCTTAGTGTACTTTTCCTAACCGTGACATGTGACACTCCAACGTGGCAGATATAATGTGACACTCTAAAAACATTAAAAATTCTTTAGTGTACTTTTTTCAAATGTGACAATATAACGTAGCGGGCATGATGTGATACTAAAAAACTCTTTAGTGTACTTTTTCTAAATGTGACACTCCAATATTGTGCCGACCGGCAAACTATATTGCCGGTGGCAGCAAAGACCAGCCGGTGGCATCTAGCCACTGCCGGTGATGGGTGGGGATGGTCTACAAGCCCCACCCTGCCTCTCAAAGGCAAGATGCAAGTGTTTGGTGCAAAACCAGACACTAAAAGGTCGAATTCGGGGATCCTGAGGCATGGCGCGCGAGCCGAGACCTCCGGGAACTCCAAACGAACACAAACATGGATATCACCGAGTATTCAAACGGTGACGTCCAAGTCTTGAGGACGGTCAAAAATGGGGTGTCTACAGTACTTTTCTCAAACATGACAATATGACAGGTATGATGTAACACTTCAAAAAAAATAAAAACTCCTTAGTGTACTTTTTTCAAACATGACAATGTGGCGAGTATGATGTGTCACTCTAAAAAAAATTAAAAATTTCTTAGTATACTTTTTCGAAACTTGACAATGTGACAGGTATGATATGATACTTCAAAAAAATAAAAACTCCTTAGTGTACTTTTCCTAACCATGACATGTGACACTCCAACGTGGCAGATATAATGTGACACTTTAAAAAAATTAAAAATTCTTTAGTGTACTTTTTTCAAATGTGACAATATAACGTAGCGGGCATGATGTGATACTAAAAAAATCTTTAGTGTACTTTTTTCTAAATGTGACACTCCAATATTGTGGGCAAATGAGTCATTACACATCTAAAAGGACTAAATGGATCATAAGAAAAAATATGGGACTATATAGATTACAAGTCCAAAATATGGGACTTATTGGTCAATCTCCCGTTATTTATTAATTGTAAGTTGTCATTCTATATATATATATATATATATATTAAGAAGTCAAAAATTTATTAAATAAACAAACTCCAAGCTATACCTTAAAAAGAGTTTTTTGTCCGCTAAAAAAAATCAGAAATGTTGTATAGGACCTTCTAAATGAAGGGTGATTATTCAGTATTCCCGAAATATGGACACATGGTACTCTATAAGGTTTTGATTGGTAGAAAGGGATAAGGGCTCACAATTTATGTTGGGGATGAGGAATAGCATGAGGCCAAATAATTTGTGATTGACTTGGAATATGGTTACGTAGTGTTCCGGGATTATTGAATAATATCCCTTGAATGAGTGGTTTTGCCGAATCCTTCTATTCTTGCAAACGAAACTGTTAATTTAGCAAAGTAATAAATATGATATTAGACATAATATTATAATAACAATAACAAGTAAATCATAATATGAATATAAAGAAAATAAAAATCGAGATCATGGTTGGTTTAGAGTTTTTAAAAGGGAAAACTACCAATAAATCCCATAAGTTGATCTTATGATCCATTTGGTCTCAAGTTTTATTCTAATGTTCCGTTTGGTCCTGTCTTGGGTGAAAGGACATATTTGCCACAGTGTTTAATGTTTCCGTTGTTGTTGGATGCAAATGGTTGTGCTGTTGGCGCGTGGGGCAACGTGGGGTGTAAAGTGTGGGAAGTTGATTGAGTTGTGCCACATGACACATAATAGCGTGTCACAAAATAGCAAAGTGTACTAAGGGGTTTTATAATGGTAGTAGAGATTTTGGTAGTGCCACATGTCACACATTTGGGTTGCCCACATAACCGAAATACAACCTGTTTTACACATCCACATGCCCACATGTATAAAATGCTAACCCGATTCGTATTTTCCACAATCATAAAACCCTCATATATCGATTTCGTGTATTTGTAGATTTCGATTGACAGTATATTCCGTTGCGTGATTCAGGGAAGGGAGGAGCGATATTGAAGATTGATTGCAGCGTTACATTGATTTACGATTTGTGTGACATTGTAGGGCGTTCAACGTTTCGGAACCCTTGTCTCACTCTTCTGTGTTCGTTGGTTTGTCAGACATCTACAATGGCTGAAAAGGGTATGTCACCTAACATTGTTTTTGAAATCCTTGTGTGGTAATGTCTTACTTTGGTATTTGTTGTTTTCGTTCCGATTACCAGTGTGATGGGTCGTTTTTATGTTCCGTCATGCAGTTTTTGGATTGTGTGTTTTGTTTCAGGGGTACTTGCGATGTGGATGTCGTGTTGGGGTGTGTGGGTGTTGGGCGTGTGGTCTTGGGTGTGTGGTAGGACAGTGTGGTTGTCGGTTTTGTTTTTATGCGTAGTGTGTTTGCTTTGGGATAGTGTGTGGTGTACGTTGGCTTTGAACGGGGTCGGTTTGTGGGTTATTTTTATGATGATGTGTGTTTTTGGATGGTTGTGTGGCTGACAGTTGTGGTCAATGTAATAGTATTTATTGTAGAACAATAGTTGGGACCACAGGAAAAGGTATACTTTTTTAATGATTTGTCCTGCATATGTAAGGGTGGGGTCTCCAATTTTTTTTGGTGCTGCAGAGAGCAAATGGGATATGTTGTGGTTCTAGTACGCAGGTGTGGATTGTGTGACCTTGTAGTTTTTATTTGTGGTTTTGGAGTTAGGTTTAGGTAGTTGGTTGGTTTTGTGTTGTTGTTACTGTGTGTCTGAGTTGGTATGGGGGGTTTTGTTTTGTGTCGGGGTTGTATGAGATGGGGTTAGGGCTGTACAAAATACCGCCCAATCCGCTAAAATCACACCGATCCGCATCTATCCACACCGCTCTAACCGCTAACCGCGATTTAAACTTTAAAATTTATAATCCGCCAACCGAACCGCTCCACGCCGCTATAATTAATACATATATATTTTTTAACCTCCAATGAAATATCAATATAAAATGAGTGTGAGAGAGACTTAAGATATGAAATTTATTACAAATTAGTGGCTATATATATGAAACATATTATATAAAATTACTTTGTGTTATATATTTAAAAAATATTATACAAATTAGTGTTATATGTTATACAAATGTATGATAATTAGTTAGAAACTTTTTCAATCCGTCAATCCGCCAAAAACCGCCCAAACCGCAATTTGTCAATCCGCTAATCCGCCAACCCGCCATTCGATTTGTAAATTTACTCTCAAACTGCCCGAACCGCACCGCGCACACCCCTAGGTGGGGTGGTTGTTGTGTGGATGTGGGTTTGTGTGTTGGTTTAACTGGACAATGTTTGAATGTGTTACATGGGGTGTGGTAAGTTGTGTTTTTGTTGGTATTGTTGTTAGGTGTTGGCTTTGGTTGTGTGAGTTGGTATGTTGTTAAGTCTGAATGGTTCGTGTTTCGCAGGTAACATAAAATGGAGGGTGTTATGTTTTTTTGTGTGTTTATTTTTTGTTATGACTTTTGTGTGTGGTTGTGTGTGGTTGTGTGGCATGTATGTGATATGAGTGTCACGCTAAATGTGTCTGTGGTTTTGTCTTGCAGATGGTAATAGGGTAAGGAGTCTGTGGACGTAAACGTGTTGAGGGGCCAACTGGTTCAAATGCGAACAATCTTGGAGTGAAAATACAGGGACGAATTCTATTCAAGTAAGCTAAAATAAGAAAGGGTGAAGATGCGCAGTCTGTGGGTAAGATTGTAACGGGGGGCCAGCCTAAACACCACACAAGGATGAACTTCCGTTCAAACATTGCAGGGATAGTGAAGCTTGTGAGTTTGGCAAACCTGCAGGAGGGACACTTGAATCAGTTGAAAAGAACACCATTCTGGGTTATGATAGAGGCGATACACATCAACAAGTTGAACCATAACGAATTCAGAAAGTATGATGAGTTAATATGTAAAATTATAAGGGCATACAATGAGCGGGATAATGCATTCAGCATTGGAGGTTCAATAGTGAAACTTGGTAGCAGTGACATTAGGTTAATCTTCGGATTACAATGTGAGAAGAGGCGCATGGACTTGTCACCTGGACAAAGACCAGCATCGGACTTCATTCAACGTAGGTGTTCTGAAACTTCACGCATAACATCGAAACTAGTGAAGACGTTATTTTTAGAGGCTGTTAGTGGTCATACCAAACAAGATAAGGAAGACGCTGTGAAGCTATTAGCGCTGTACATTTGTGGGAAGCGTTTTTTCACCAACTCTGGAGAGAAAATATGTTGGACATTTGTTCAGTACTTAAACAATCTGAATACCGTACGGATGTATGACTGGACAGGCACAATATTAGCAACGTTGATGGGGTCAGTCAAGGATTTTCACAAAACGCCGAGAAATGTGACTGGCTGCGTGGTTGCGTTGCTGATAAGTGTGTGACGGAATTCATTGTTGTTATTGTCTTGTATGCGTGGTCGGGTTTATTTGCAAGTTTAATTGGATTATTGAATTTTGTGATGTGTGTGTCGCAGTATTGGTTGTATGAACATTCTACAATAGTGGAGCCTGAAACCGAAAACATGTTTCCGAGGTTCCTTAAGTGGGGCATTGGAACATTGCTGACTAAAGCGCAAGGGGTAGAATTTGCTAGTTTTGTCACGTTTCAGGTATGCACGACGTTGGTTCCCAATCTGGTTGTTGTGGAAGTTTGTCAGTTGTAGTTTGATAATGACCTTTGTAATTTGAAAATGTCATTGTGTTTGTGATGTGAATAGGTGAAGACTGATTGTCTGAAATCGCTTGAGCATGAATGGGAAATAATGGGATTAGATGTCGAAGCGGTTGACAGAGATGTGGCCGACATTGTTGACATTGGAGCAAATAATGTTGGTGGTGATGATGATTTTGTTGACGGAGTTAATGTAATGAAAGAGACAGTTGATGTTGGAATGCGGGGTGGGAGTGTTGAGGCACGTGGGAACAACAAAATTGGCAAGAGTCATGCGGGTAATATGCGTGATCATTCAGTGGGTGTGTTCGGCGCTGAGATGGATGTACAGCGTGAATCGATTAGTGCATATGAAAATTACAGGCAGGTAGATTCTAAACTAGAAGAAGCGTTAACTGCAATCACAACACTTCAACTGCAGAACAAAAACAAGGACAATATGATATCACTCCTTGAAGAAGAGATTACTAAGTTGAAGAGTAGAAGCGACTTGCAGGCTGTGAACATAGTTGGCGGTTTTGGGTGTGTTTTGAAGATGAAAGATGAGGAGCTTGAAAAGTTGAGGAAGGAGAATGGGGAAATGCAGAAAAAAATTTCATTATTGGAAGACCAACTGGAGGACCATGACGTGAATGTTGTCACGCAAGCATTCTGTGACGCTGGAAATAAGTAAGTTGCTGGTGGATGTGGCACGGGGTGCAGTGGGTATGGTAGGTCTTTTTTGTGCGATGTGTCACAGTTACGTGCAGTCAATGATTGTGCATGGAAGGCAGGCAATGAATCGAATGAGATGGAGCTGCATGATCCAATGGATGTCCAGCAGTGTGATGCGGAAGTAGAAGTGTTGCCATATGTGGGTGAAGGAGTACCGCTGTTGGGCGTGCAAAATTCATTGGTACGTAACATTAAAGGCAAAGTGAGGAACGAGCGGAAGTTGGCAGACTATAAGTACCCATTGTTAGGGGTGCGTGATAAAAGGATGGGATCAGAAAGTGATAATGTTGGAGGAGAGAAGGACTGTGTGAGTGGTAATGCCGTTATCGATGTGGATGCAGTTGAGATAGCAGGGAAAAAATGGTCGGGATTTGATATCAACAACCGGTTATGGGTGTGGAAGATGATAACATTTGAAGAGAAGACAAAGATCAAACAAGCGTATGATCGTAACGGCGACGGGTAAGGTTTTTTTTATTGTTTCCCTTTATTATGTTACTGTGTGTACATCACCATTTTGTATGGATTTTAAACAATTTGTTTGTAGGGTTATTGTGTGGGCAGACGATTCGACCGGCGTGACAGTAGACTTTACAGATTTGAAGGGACTGGTTAGACAAGGCAGTGTATGGGGCAATGTATGTTTAAATTTCTCTTAAATGAGTTATACTTAGCGTTTGTTAGTTGTAGAGTATGAATGTAGCAAATGGTGGCAGCATGCGAAGTGGTGGTTTTTTTGTTTTTTTTCTTTTTTTGAGGCACAGTTGTTTTGTGCAACGCAGGTTTTTGATGTATATACGGAGCTGTTAAAACTGAGCAGTTGAAGCTATTTGGAAATGATGATCAAGCAGACAAATAATATTTTTTCAGTAGTGTTTACCTGGTGAGTTGGTGTGGGTGAGTGGTAAGCGATTATGTTATGGTTATTTATAACGTGGTGTGGCTGTTGTATGTGTGCAGAATATGGTAAAAAGTGCAGATGTGGGAGGCTTTGATAAGTTTGTGCGGAAGAATATTTCTGCCAGAACCATGTGTCGGTTCATTCATTTCCCGATGTGCCATAATGGACATCGGACACTTGTCGTATACGATACTGAGAGCGGTGAGTGGAAGCATTACAATCTGATGCGGCAGCGTACAGAGAGGGTAGACGTGCATTACACGGAAGCGCTTTTGTTGGTAAGTTGTTAAGTAATGCTTGTTGATGTATGGGTGGGATTTATGTGTTCATACTTGTATGTGTTTTGTATGTATGGTAGAAGGAACGGGTGACGAACGTCATGAAACAGTCGCTGATTGAGTTGGGAATGGATGTTCTTAGCATCGAGGCTGATTTCGACCATGCCCTGGTGGCTGTGAGTAGGTGCCCACAGCAAAAAGCAGAATCGTAAGTGTGGTAGTTATGAATGTGGTGACCTATTGTGTGGGTGTGTAGTTTTGTGTACTTTGCACAGTTTTAGTGATTTAACGTAAATGTTGTTCAATGCAGGCTTGACTGTGGGATAATTGTGTGTGCTATAATGCGACAGTACATGCACCATTGCGATGTGGAACGGACACTGCAAGGTTCTAATTGCAGCGTGTTGCGTGCAAATATGGTGAAGTCTTTCGTCAATGATCCGGTGCGGGGGTTGATATAGTATATATGTCTGTTGGTGCTTTATTTGGCTGATAGGATTATCATTAAATTAAAAAAAAAATTGCGAAATGTTCATATGACAATTTTTTGTTAGAACGTTTGTTATTCCCGTGTAGTTATTTAGTTTTGAAACATACATTTAGTAGTTTTGGTTGTTGGTTTTTGCAGTTGTTGCACGTCTGTTTTTTGGTGTCAACATACAGTCGTTGTGCAGTACTTATCACGGGTTTTGAATGAAATAAGTTTTTGGTTGGACAAATAATTTTGTGTGTTTTTTGCTGTGTATGTATATTGACGGTCATTGTTATGTGCATAATGCTTGGGAAAAAATGTCGACGAATGTAGCCAAGTTTCTTTGGAAACGTAGCGAAATTAGTACGTGAAGTTTGATTATGTTGAGTGGTGCGTTACTGTGTGACTGCTTTTAGATGGCATAAGTCATGTATGTTGTGATCTTGTATCTATGATGGTATAATATGAAAATGACAGGGTATTATTGGGCGAGTTGGCATGTCGGTTTTGTTGGGTGCGCGTTTATTTGTCGACTTTAGGTGGGGTGATTGTGTTAATGCATGATGGGCAGTCTGTGGAAGACCGTGGGTTCGGACAGTGTTTGTGTGGATTTTTACGTGCATGTCTGTAATGTTTGATGGGTTGTTTGTTTGTACATGGTACATGTGAGACGGACTCGTAGGGAACAAATGTTGTATATCGGAGTGGTGTAAGTCCTGTTTTGAAAAAAGATTTTGGACGTGTTATGGTTATGTAATGTGATTTTGAATTGTGAATGTGCCATAATGTTGCGAATCAATTAGATGTCAACTTGTAAAACGAAATAACAGGATAATAATAAGGTTTATGCGTTGCATGTTACGTATCTTAACATAACAACATAAAATGTTGTCAATGCTGAAAACATGCTGAAAACATCAAAAGTGTTACGGGTCGTGGTGTGTGGCAAACCGGATTATTCTGATTAAAACAGAATGACTATAAAAATGTTGTAAATATGTGGCTCCATATAATGCTAAATTGGTTCTTTACATGTCTTCCTGTTGTGGTTCCCCAAACGTTGGCAACGGCTACATCTAATTTATTGAACTTCTTCCCCCCCTTGAAAGCATTTGTTTTTTTTTTGGGCCTTCCCGGTGGTAGTTTGATAGCTGGTGGTTGTATGATGAAATCTTCAATGCTAAATGGTGGTTTCTCAATAGTGGGTATGGGGTTTATGTTGCAAGTGTAAGAATTCTGGTACTCTGACACATGGTAATACGGACGACTAAATCATAAAAGTCAAGTCTGCTGTGGCAAATAGCAACAACAGCGTAAGCACAAGGGAACCCTTTGGTTTGCCACTAGAAACATGAGCATGTACGCCTTCCCACATCAACCATTACTGATGGGAAAGAGTGGACCTCGAAAATCTCATTGTTGGACTGACTTAGAAGCCATGATCTGCCTTTGTTGTATGCTTTAACTAACCGATCTTCCATCTTCGGGCAAACTACACCAGGCCACGATTGCGCCTTGAGTCGGCGTTTGGACATCTGTCGCATAATCTTGGTCCGAATACTGTCAACCAATTGAGTAATTGGGAGGTGGCGTGCTTCCCATATCCATGAGTTGAATGACTCGACAGCATTGGAACTCATTTCGCCATAACGCGCACCGCTGGTGGGATTGATATAGTGACTTTGTTAGACAGAAATATACATGGTGACATTGCGACCATGACACAGTATAAATTTGGTAAAATTAAAAGTGGTGATTGTGTACCGAAAATACGCATTTGCCCAGTACTGTGGCGGTAAATCTTTTAAGAAAGTTGGTGCCACCTTGGGACCAGCCTTCATGAACTCCTCCAATTTTTGGTTAAATGCAGCAACTGTTGGTGCATACGCACAAGATCGGAATTTCGACAACAAACACGCGCGGTATGAACTGTTGACGTAGCGTAATTTGTCTTGCAAGTTACGTTGCAAATGTTCTAAGAAAAATGCGTGATGTGCTGTGGGAAATATGACTGGGATTGATTCTAGCAGGCCTGCGTGTTGGTCGGATGAAAATGTTAGTGCTCTTTGGCCATTTACAACGTTTGCGAGGGGTCCCAAAAACCAAGCCCAATTTGTTGTGTTTTCGAAATCAACGATGGCTATGGCTAAAGGGAATAGACCTGCATGCAATTAATTTGTCAAAAGGTCAATCGAGTATTTTCTTGTAGAATACTGTGTACATTAATATAAACAGAAATGATCGAATGTGGCGAAACATGTTGCGTATGGTAAGATAAAAACGTCATACCTTGGTTGCCATCTTTCGCTGTGGCGGCTAGCAAGTTCCCCTTAAATTTCCCCTTTAGAAACGTTCCATCCAAAAAAAGCATTGGTCGGCAATGGGCGAAACCATCAATACATGCTTTGAATGATATGAAATACCTTGAGAAACGGTTGTGTTGTTCATCGTATTCAATGTTGATATAACTACCTGGGTTGTCAGTCATAACTGCATTGCTGTACCAACGTAATTGGTCAAACAAGATTGAGTGTGCACCGAACATTTCTCCACGGGCTTTTTCGACACCTAACCAGGCAACCCGATAGCTAACCTCCAAATCATAATCTTTTTTCAAGTCGTACACAACATCAGTGGGGCGTGTGAGGGGTTTGTCATGCACCCGTTCAGAAATGACATCAGACACTAAGTCAGAACCAGCCCTTGGGTTTTTTGGTGTCCGAACGGAAACACCACAAGTGTGCAAGCCATTCCACTTACGTATATAAAAAAATCCATTGGCATGTAACACACGTGCGTGTACAGACCACATACATCCTTTCGATTCGCGCATCATGCATATTGCTGTAATCCGAACATAATCATTCTTAATATATTTGAACCGAAATCTGCACTCCACCGCATACTTGCGAAGAACTGTTTGAAATTCAGCAGCTCTCCCTTCAAAACTTTGGCCAACATTTCGAATTTCGTTCGCCCATGGAGCAGACAAAAAAACCTTCTCGACGTGAGGACAATATTTGTCCAAACAATCTTGTTCGTCATCCATATCCGACTCGTCAGACAACATATCCAATACACATGGACCAATCTGTACATTGTTGTGTGGATAGTGAACATTTTCTGAATATCCCGCACGTGGTACCTCAACGATAACATCAATGCATTGCAACCGGAAATATCGAGCAAGAGAGATCATGTTCTACATATCGACATCATTCTGTAATGTGAAGTTATTGTAACCTGGCATTTTGAAGAAAAAACACAGATTGGCAGGTGTGAGTCCAGGGAATTTTTCGTACACATGATTCACCAAGTCCTGAAATCGGAATGGGGCTTCCAAATTAACAGCGACATTTGTATTACCGTAACAACATATCAACATTACATGTGTATCCATCGGCTGTAACAGAAAATAAGCCGACACATTCAGAAGATGAAATTCAATAAGAAGACAAAGTCACACAACCTCACCCACAAATTAATAATGGTGACAATACAAAAACACAGAGTCAGATACACATACACAAAACACCCATACGAAATCACCACCATCCCAGTCCCCACAGCCCACATCCCAATCAATATACAAACCTTGTAAACACATCCACACAAAGACAAACCACCCCCCAAATGAAACCCACTATCCTATCCCCCTCCTGGCTAATGCACCACCACAGACACCCGCATTGACCATACCCCACAAACGCCAATTCATACACATGCCCAACACGTTATGTAACATGACGTCAACGTACTGGTGAAATCTAGTCCACAAAACAAATCAACAAAACTCATAAATCAACATCGCAAAAAAAGCATGAAATACCTGCAAACCAACGAACATTATCGAGGTCTGAACTGCTGCATATGCCACCGAAACACACAGGCGTCACAGCACAAACACTACGACGGTACACCACAAACCCTAACAAAGAAGTGGCTGACCCATCCTTTGAAGCAACATTCAACTTACCAAATATGGTGTAACATTCCCAAAAGAAAACGTCTGCCCATGAAACACGTCCCACTCAACAAACTGAGGGCACAATCGTCCACAAATCAATACCAAAAATGGGAAAAAGGATCAAATGGAACAAATCTGTCTAGTAATAGGACTTATCGGTTCAACAGTTTAAATGGGGATTGATTGGTATAATTGTTTGTGAGGTAGGATTTATTGGTAAATAATCCTTTTTAAAAATAGTTTTATGAGTTTTTAATTTGTATTTTTATATTTTTAATAATTTTTTAAAATATTTGAATTTATTTTTTGTATTTTTTGAATCTACTTAATTTTGATATACTTAAATATATATATATACAAAGATGTATAAAAAATTCATTGAATATAATAAAATACGAAAAACGTATTAAATTTTTATTTTTATTTTTGTATTTGGTGAAACTTTAAAAAAAAATTATAAATATTATACTGTTAAGTGTATCTAGATTAGGTATATCTAAAAAAAAAATTTAAAAATTATATAAGATATTTAAAAAACTCACTAATAATAAAATACGAAAAATAAAAAATAAAAATCAATTTTCTTAAAACCGACTCAAACTAAACAAGTTGACTGCTTGTGAGATTCTGGGAGTTACATTGCCACTGTCTTAAAATTATTTCCACATATGAAAATGCTAACATAATGAAATAATTTCAATATAAAAATCTAGATTGCTTACAGCATTTCTCATAAACTTAACTAAGTCAAGTTTGGTTTGGATTATCTTAAGTTGGCCATCAATTTAAAAAAGCGTTTAGATTTAGTAGGCTTGTTTTGGGGCCGACCTCGATGATCTGAACCGTTCAAATTTTAAGATTCGTTGAATAGAATATTTATTAAAAAAATAAATTGATCGGAAATAGATGGATATTCTTAAAATTATGTTTGTCACCATTTTTTTAAAATTTTACACTCTTTTATTTTTTATTTTACAAATTTTTTTATTTGTTTTGTGTTTCTTGCACTTGCCGTGGGTTTCGGGTTTTTGTATGGGTGATGTAGAGTAATGAATGTGTCATGTTTGGCATATTAAAATTTCTACTTAATGTATTATTAAATATCTTACATGGGGTGGGTCCTACATAATTGTGAAGCCCACATCTATATGAGACATTTGGTAAAATATTTGATAGCAATTTTGGGACTTCTAATATTTTCCCTGAGTGAATTGTTTGAAATGTGGAGCTTTATATAATTCTAAGAATTAACCTTGCTGGTGCTTTTTCTTGTGGTGGGAAAAATCCTATTTTTCCAAAAGAAAAAAAACAGAAAATTTGATTTTATTCACACACATCTTATTCATCCAAATATCTTAGTAAGAAAATAATTATTTTTTGAATAATAATATATAAATGTAATATGATTTTCATATATAATGATGTGTTTTTTTTTTTTTTTTTGATATTTGTATTTCCAATTAAAAGTTGATTTTTTGGCTTTTTTTGATTTTTTTATCCTTATATGTGTAAAAAAATATGAAAGATGATATGACCCAAAATGATTTAAAAGTTAAAAGCTAATGCAACACCCTGTCCCACATCGGAAGTTTGCATGGGTGATCTTGAGCATATAAACCACCACTACATTACTACTAAATAATTTGGACTTAAGCTTTGGGTATTGTTGGTCGACTCACAAGTTCCTTGGGCCAACAAGTAGTGGAGCGTTACAACTAACTTTTAGCTAGTTTTCCAAATCATCCCATACTTTCACAAACGTCTCTAACACATCATTTTAGATATATTTCTTACACTAACTCGTTGTCAATAAATTGTTTTTCTTGGTTTTTTTTCTTTTCTTGCCGTACAATCCGAATAGAGTGAAAACAAAATGTATCTTTTACGGTTTAGCTTAACTTGAGAGAAATTAAGGGGTCCATGAAGCACACTTCTATTTTGATTATCTGAATCGTTCATTTTATACAGCTCTTCGTGTATATTATTCATAAAAAATAAATAAATAAATTGATTAGATAATCACATCACAACCTTACATTTTATTATATTTGTTTTCAAAAAAATGAATGATCTACTTAAAAAAATATATTTGTCGTCCATTTTTTTAGAAATAAAAATGATAAAATAAAAAAAAATGTTACAATTATCGGATGGACTTAATTTTTTTCATAAATAATATACGCTGATTGTTTTACAAAATAAATAGTAATTTGTGATTTAAGAATAAAATTCCTCATTTTTGTTGTCTATTAAAAAAATTAAGTAATATTTATTAAAAGATACATAATATACAACACAAAAATATATATAAGATACATGTGGTACACACTCTTAAGAGAGAAAGAGGGTGCAATGGAACTCCACACTCTCCATCTCCAATACTTATGTGAGACTCAACTCAACAGTGTGTGCCTAAAGAGTCTGGATCCTCGGTTGCACTTCCCTGCGGCCCTCCCTGCCACCTTCCAAAACAACGTCGTTTTGGATTTTAAAAAAAATCCTTTCTTATTTTGCTTTCCCCTTTTCGTTTTTGAACCTTAGCCTCTAAGACAAACGAACAGAGAGGCGACGATCTGGATAAGAAAGAGAGAGAGAGAGAGAGGTGACGGAGGCAAGACAAAGCGAGGTGAGGAGACGAAGGCAACGAACGAAAAGGCAACGAAGGCAAGGCGAGGCGAGAAAAGGCGGCGGTGAGAGACTAACAGAGAGAGGCGGCGAGAGACGAACATAGTGTTGGACAATCTTCACTGTATTTAAAAGATTTAATTCTATTGTGTACACAACAACAATTAGAATTTAAAGAAATAAAGAAAAGGAGAATGACGAAGGCAAGACAAAGCGAGGTGAGGACACGAAGGCAACGAACGAAGAGACAACGAAGGCAAGGCGAGGCGAGAAAAGGCAGCGATGAGAGACTAACAGAGAGAGGCGATGAGAGACAAACATAAAGGGTGACGAATGCAAGGCGGTGATGAGGTCCGTTTCTCTCCCTTTGGTCTTCATTTTATTATTTGTTTTAGAGAGTAAAAATGATAGAATGTGGTCCCTGCCCTATTTCTCTAGCTCTGCTTTGATTATTTTTAAGAAAAAAAAAAATTATGACATTCACACTCTACTTCGAATTTCACACATCATTGAAATAGTGAGATCAGTAATGTCAACATTTCTATGGTAATGTAATGCCAATTCTATGCTTATAGGAACAAAGGTTGAAGTGTGGAAAGATCAAATACCTAAAAGAAAAAATGCATTAAAAAAGCCCCTGAAATAATGAGAACTAAGAAGAGAATACAAGAGAAGAGAGGGTTTTGAAGATTAAAGATATAAAATGTGAATATTATTACTCTAGATGAAAGAGAATATAGAAATGAGTAAAATATTAAAGATATCTGATCTTTCCACACTTCAATGGTCAGAAGATTAAAGATAAAATATTTTACTCATTTATGTAAAGAGAATTATCTTTAAATATCTTCAATGATGCCCTATTTAGTTATTGAAGATTAAACATAATCATTTCTCATTTCTGTAATCTTTATTCTCTTTTATTTCTGTTTGAAACCGGGAAGGGCCCTGTTTGGATGAACAAAAAATCCAAACCAATTTAATTTGAATTATGGATTTT
Source organism: Camellia sinensis (assembly GCF_004153795.1). Lineage (NCBI taxonomy): Eukaryota > Viridiplantae > Streptophyta > Magnoliopsida > Ericales > Theaceae > Camellia > Camellia sinensis. The sequence goes on along the minus strand of NW_021025670.1, from coordinate 389,311 downwards.
ATTTTAATTAAAAAATAAAATTAAATTCAAATGTTTTTTGCCCAAAAAGATAAGAAGCCCAACCCGATCGACCGGACGGACGGCGGCGGCGGCGCGCGCGCGTGTGTGGTGATTTTTGGGTCCAATGGGTCTAGCCCATTTTGCCCATAACCTCTCCCTCTAAAACACTTGGGTACCCCTTGGGGCACACCCCAAGTATCTCACCCTAAGCCTTATAAACCCTTTCAAAACCTCCCACCAAATCAATGTGGGACAAGCCAATTTACAACCTTAAGGAATTTCCACCAAAACTCCATTTCCATGGAGCACACTTTGGCTTCAATTTCCCATTCACTCGGTAATGGTTTTGAGCAACCAAATATACCACGTGAATCACAACGCGGCATAGAACGCGTTACCACTTTGACCCGAGTAAATCGACACTCGGGGCCCACCTAAAAAATAGACCAAACTTGAGGAAAAATTAACCATTTCCAACACATAGAGGGCGACGAATGCAAGGCGGTGATGAGGTCCGTTTCTCTCCCTTTGGTCTTCATTTTATTTTTTGTTTTAGAGAGTAAAAATTATAGAATGTGGTCCCTACCCTATTTCTCTAGCTCTGCTTTGATTATTTTTAATAAAAAAAAAATTATGACATTCACACTCTACTTCGAATTTCACACACTATTTTTTGTTTTTTGTTTTGAAGATTAAAAATATAAAAAGTGAATATTATTACTCTAAAAAAATCTCTTTACTGCTATTTTTTGATAGGAAGCTACTGCCTTATTTATTAATACTATTTGATTGTTAATCATTGAAATAGTGAGATCAGTAATGTCAACATTTCTATGGTAATGTAATGCCAATTCAAATGCTTATAGGAACAAAGGTTGAAGTGTGGAAAGATCAAATACCTAAAAGAAAAAATGCATTAAAAAAGCCCCTGAAATAATGAGAACTAAGAAGAGAATACAAGAGAAGAAAGGGTTTTGAAGATTAAAGATATAAAATGTGAATATTATTACTCTAGATGAAAGAGAATATAGAAATGAGTAAAATATTAAAGATATCTGATCTTTCCACACTTCAATGGTCAGAAGATTAAAGATAAAATATTTTACTCATTTATGTAAAGAGAATTATCTTTAAATATCTTCAATGATGCCCTATTTAGTTATTGAAGATTAAACATAATCATTTCTCATTTTTGTAATCTTTATTCTCTTTAAATATCATTTTTGTAATATTTATCTTTAATCTTCTCCTTACTCATTTTTGTATTCTCTTTAAATCTTTAATATTTTACTCATTTCTGTATTCTCTTTAATGTTCTCTTTAGTATGAAAATAATATGTTTAATCTTTAATCTTTAATAATGAGAACTGAAAAGAGAATACAAGAGAAGAGAGGGTTTTGGGGATGGCATGTGTTTTTTTGGTGTGAAGGAGAAAGTCTGGATTGGCCCATGTGCTTGAATTTATCCACTTTGATATTTTACTCTTTACTATTATTTTTCCTTGTTTTTTCGCTAACTAAACAGGGCATCAGGATATATCCATAACCCATATCTTTGTGTTTGTTGTCTGGGGCTCAAATATAACATCAAATGTGCTTGTTTTTGGCTAATTATTTCTTTGCAAGTTGTTGGCAAATAAATGACACTAGATTATATATGACTATTGGTTAAACTGTGGCAATATATATATACAATGGTTACATCTGAATTGGTTTCTACCAAGCTTTTTCAAATGTGGCAAATGATGTAACTCATAAGACTTATATTTTGTTGCAAATTCATAGAAGTAAGAAAATTGGTTAAGTAATTAATAGATGAGACTTGTAAATTGTGTACCTCATTAAAATTTGGCTCTATATTTTTGCAGATGTCAACTTCAAGTGTTAATGGCAATAACTCAGATTAATTGTCATATTGCAACAAAAATTGTCCTAAATGTCATAAAAAAGTAACTATTCAAATTTCTGAGACGGAGTGAAACAAAAACAAATTATTTTATTGTTGTCATTATTGCGGTGGTTTTATTGGATGGTGCTTGCCTACAAATTCACAATGTAGAAGTGAAAGAGAAGTGCAAATGCAAAATATGTCGATTGTCACCGAACAACTACGATTTATGAGCAAACAACTTCGATTTCAAAGTGAACAACTTCAATTTCAAAGTGCGAAGATACTTAAATTGGAAACAGATGTAAATCGAAGTTGGTGTCATATTTATGGGTTCTTTATCTTGCTTGTAATTGGTATCGTATCAGTTATGAAGATGCAATAATGTATTTGCAAGTTAGAAGTATAAGTAATGTGTTTCTCTTTGTTTATGCATGTAATGTATATATTGTGAGAATGTTGCTATTTAGAGAAAGTAATGTTATGAGGATGTTGTTATTTAATTTCGCCACATTTGAAGTGTCATAATATTAACACCGAGTACCTATTATGCAGCGTGTTAAATTGATGGGAAAGAAAAAGAGTGAGATACATTAGAAATTTGAAAATAATTATGTAATGGGCTATCTAACAACTCCACCAGCTGCCACAAAAACAGTGAGATACATTAGACAATTTGAACACCGGTAAAATATAGCCACACAAAACAATATTTTAGTTAAAATATAGGTAAGAGACAAAAATGAAAGTTAGTTGCAAACTTCTCATCACATTTCATAAACAAAAAAAAAAGAACAGACTGTCTAACTTCTTTTCACATATCAGAAACAAGAAACCAAAAAAAAAACAAAACAAAACAAAACAAAAACAAAAAAAAAAGAAATTAATTGCAAACTATTAAACTAGCTTCAAAGTTACCATTACAAATTGTCACATATCTACTAGTCACTACTTGTTTACCAATAATGAAAGTCACAGATAAAGCAAAGAACAAAAATGTGTAGGACTATAAGTGTTGAAAATGATGCCAACTAGCACAGCCCATCAATTCTGGGAAATTCCTCTGGTCTTAAAGTATTGTTCTTTTCAACAAATTCATAAACTCAAATGAGATCCAAACATTGTCAACCATAACAAACATAACATAGTATAAACCCATTTTCTTTTCCAAAAATTGTTCCCATTGCAAAAAATAACATCAAAAAAAAAACTCAAATCTAAAAAGATAACAACATCATCGTTTAGTGCAAGCCTTTCAGGGATGTCCATGTATATGATTGTTAGCAGGACTATGTGAGGCTTGCGACAGTTGGACTGCAAAGTGTTGAACACTAGTACCTCGAAGCAACTCCTGAAATGGTGCCTGAGTGCGATAGACTAAAGGCATTGACTAAAGCGTGTTATTTTCCTACAATAGTGCTAAATTTATTAAAATATTGATACAATGTATACTGCCAATGTAAAGTATGTAAGCAATTATAACTCACATGATATGTAGGATACATGACATGATGAATACTTGTACGACCTATGGCAAACGAAGGTTAAGATTGAGATTCAAGTCAAGATTGAGAAATATAAACACCATGAGCATGACCTATAGTAAATATTACCAATCTAACAAGATTAATACAAGGTTACACACAATAGTACATATTACCTTAATAGAATTATTACCCATGACCTTTCGGAGTACAAAAAGCATCACCCTACAAATGACCAATTTATTTAATTCATTATTTTTCCAACACACATAACACAAAATTGGTAACACATATCACATAACACATAAAAAATATCATTTAATTATATGCAACTTTTTCGTGTAATTACCTGCTTAGATTGCATTCTTTTCTTCTTTGCAATGGATTTTTTCATCCCGCCCTTGATCCTCCTTCTTTCCTTACTAGTTTGCTTGTGTTTTCATGAGTCCCCTAGCTTGGATTGGACAATCTACTTCATCACTCTATGAGCATGTGTTAGTTAAGGAATTCTTCAATTCAGTGACATCCACTTGACCACAAATGTGCACACTTACTTTGTCTTCAACCATTATACTCAATTTTTTACCTTTTGAAAGTGACAAATGATAAATTTCTTCACTTTCAACGGCTCTACTTGCTATTGTTCTAAACATATTCATCCATGACCTATATCGGTCGCTTTGATGCAGTTTCATATCAGCCTTGACGTCATATCCACAGCTATCTTTCACACTTTCAGCCTTTGTTTTTTTAGTCCATCGTTTCAGTATGTATTGTGTAGCAAGGTCCGTTGCATTGAATATCTCTAAGCACCTTCAGACAATGTCAACACAATATGCCCTTCACTTTAAACTTCTTGCAACTACAACTCAAAGAACCATCTTTATCCATTGTCATATTCTTATCTTTTTTTCCATCTCCCACCGTTCTAATTGTGAATATGGTACTCTCACCATCATTAATAGTGCCCGTAATGGACGCTTCAATAGACTGCACGTACTCATTTTGGAATTCCTTAAAAATTATTTTGGTATAAATCTTTGCCACTTGCTTTAACATCAAAGTTGGAATTGAAACTCTTGACAACTTTTGGGACAAATTATACTTGGCTTCTAATTCTTTATACATCTTCTCATAGAGCACCCTCTCAAAATGAATGAAAAATTCCATCAAGTTATGATCACAATTGAGATAATCCTTCAAAAATGCATTGAAAGATTCACTTAGTTGAGTAATACTCATTCCAGCTACCCAAGAATTCATAATATATGGTCATCTTCATTTCTCCTTCACAACAAAAGTCTGCTCCAACAAATGATTGTTGCGTGCATTATACCTATCAAGCATTTGGTCCCATTGTATTCTAAATTCTTCTTCGTCATCAATGTCATGCATAAATTTTCAAAATACTCCCTTCACTCCTACATCTTTAAAAAAGAACTTACATGCTTGACAGCATTTTGCATCAAATTCCATGTGCAAAGTCGGTGATTTGTATTAGGCATGACAATTGGAATGGTCTTAGCCATCGCAGTATCTTGATCTGTGAAAATAGTTTTCAGAGCTTTGTTTGACATTGCCTCCAAAAAAATCTAAAACAACCATGTAAATGATTTGGCAGTCTCGTCATACATCAATGCTGCACCGAATATAACTATTTCTCGATGATGATTAAATCCAATAAAGGTTCCAAAAGGTCTATGCTCGTTATTTAATTTGTAAGTAGTGTCAAAGGTCAATACATCACCAAATTGAGCATAGTCCATAATCATTTGAGCATCGGCCCAAAATATATTACTTATCTATTCTTCACAATCTAATTGGATTGCATAATAAAATGATGGATTTTCCACAGTTTTCTTACGAAAATACTTCAACACACTACCAGCTTCTCCATATTCCAAATCTTTTTGTCTCTTTGATCTCAAGTAATTTTTTTGGTCCAATTTTGTGAAGCCAAGTGATGTTCTTCCACCAGATTCCCTACCAAATAGCTTATAAGCAGACCTACAAGGAATTCCAAATTCTGAAACCAATTCTACTTCAATTGGTTGGGCGGTATATATTTTTCTTTGGGCGGTATATATTATGATGTTCAACAAAATCAATTGCAACATATTTTCCTAAATTTCTATCTAACTTGATACTAAATCAGGCACCACAACCACATTTTACCTCTTGTCTCAGAAATTTTACTAGTGGATCTCACTTGTCAATACCCCAAGTTCCCTCTTTGTAACATACAAAAGTTCGTGAAATTATTTCCTTAGTCTATTTGTTCTTGTGTGCGTACGCCTTTTTAATACTAAAGCCCACCCTTCCGCCATAGGTATTGTAAAACTCATACGCAACTTGTTCAAAGTCAAATGACATGCCCAATTTCGGCTTCCAACCATTATTGGCCAACTCATCAACAACATTATTTTCTTCCATTACCTGCAATTCAATTTATAGGTGCAATGAAACAATTTATATACCTAAAAACAATTCACTGTGACAACTTCGTATATACCAAATAAATATAACAATATAGAAAACAATCTACATTACTTGGATTTATTACTTGGTTGTATTACTTGGATTTATTTGGACAGGTATGACAGTGTTTAATTTTCTACGTCTGTGTTTCTAATTTAATAAAGTACCTCTGTGTTTCTAGTTTAATTACATCAGCAATCTATCAAAATATACCAACTTTCTAATGATGCATGGACATGGGTTTGGAAAAAAAAAAACCTAATATTTTGTGACCAAATGTTGGCTTGATTTCATTTTGATGGCCATGGTCATGCCTTGGCAACAAGCTTAGGAATAGGCAACAACACTGACTTAGTCTATGGGTCAAATTTAACATGCTGAAAGATGTAGCATTGACCCATATAAGGTAAAGTTTCAAAATTTTAGTTTTATAGACCGTTTAAAGAAATGAATTAGTCTAATTGACTTGAACATACTGGATTTTTTTGTCAATTTATCAAAGGCTTTAAACTAAACAAAATGAGGTGTGATGTCATAACAACAGATTTAAATGATAGGAACAACCCATTGCCATATCAATTTGCAAAATAATTTTGTTGGTATAGTATTACTAAATGTTTTATATGGGGAAAAAATAGAACTTTAGCTTCAGAAACAGATAAGCATTGAGTAGGGGGTTTAAATTAACACCCTTTCTAAATATAATTAACACCCTTAAATGAGTTTTCAACATATCATCAAACCCATTTCAAAAATACCCATTTCATAAAAAAGAAATAGAACAACTATATAAAACAATTATATATACATATATATGCATATAGCGGCGGAGAAATGAAACAGAGACTGAAATGGACCTCGTCATGCCTGCAATGTTGCCTTGCCACCGTCACGTCGCCGCCAAACTCACGTCCCTCCACCATCCTTTGTCCTTCACCGTCGCATCCCTCCAACATCTCTCTCAGTTCCTTTGTCTCTCCGTCTTCGCAAATCGTCTCTCCATCTTCGCCGATTGTCTCTCTGTCCCTCTCTCTCTCTCTCTTTGTCCAATTGCGCCTCTCTTCTCTGTTAGGGCTAAACAGAGACGAAGATGAAAGTGAAAAGAAAAAAAAATGAAAAACGAAAAACTCAAATTTTAGGGAAAACAAAACAAAAAACAAAACGACGTCGATTTGCCAAAACAACGTCGTTTTGGCGAGTGGGGCAGGGAGGGTCGCAGGGAAGTGCGGCCGAGGATCTGGACTCGCGCCTAAGGCCTGTTTTGGGAAGGTGGTAAAAAGCTGCTTTTTGGCTTTTAAACAAGCTTTTTGGTTTTTTCATAAAGTCACTTGGGAAGTTGGTAAAAAGTTAATTTTTGGCTTTTTTGGATAATATTTTTTTAAGTTGTCATATCATGGTGTATAACTGTAAAATTACCAAAATGCCCTCACCCAATGTATACATTTCGCTGCATGATCCTACACCAATTCTATTTGACTATTAACGTTAACACCTCTTTTTGATGCATTAGCTTACTGAAACCGAATTACCAATTTGTAGAAAAAAAACCATTTCTAAATTTTTCACATTTGTTAATTTAAAACTGCAAAGTTACTTTGAATTTCAATTTTTTTTTTCCTATTCTAATTTGGCATTTGAATGTTCTCAATAAAAAATATAACAGTAAAAAAAAATTGTTTAAACTGTACAGTTTTATTGTTAAAAAAATTTTTAAAAAATTTAATCTTTTTTTGTTTCCATATTTTTTTTTTCATGCATGGGACGTCATTTGTATTCACCAATACATAATGTTATCGTACTACACTATTGCTACACAATAATATCATTTCCCTTATTCACCAGTACATAATGTTATTGTACTACACCATTGCTACACAATAATAATATCATTTCCCTTCATTGCATTCTACAAGTGCGATTACAACCCGAGCTCACGTCGATTACGTACCAACACATTCCTAATGGATTTTCTAAATTCGTTCATTTCTATGTCATCATCGCCCTCCAGGTCACCTTCATCGTTGTCACCTACACCCGCTAAATTGGGCATATCGTTGAAAATAAAATTTTCTACATTGGCCACCTTCTTGAACGCTTCATCATCGTTTGAATTGTGGCGTATAAAATTATGTAGTGCCATTGAAGCCCCCACCAATGGCACCTGCACTTTCCCAAAATCATACCGAGACATGTTATGTAAAAAACCCCATCGCGCTTTCCATACTCCGAACGTATGTTCTATTGCACTCTGTAACGATAAGTGGACCGTGTTAAAAACTTCGTTTGCATTTTTTGCTCGTCCACCCACACGAAACTGTTCCTGGTGGTACCAACAGCCCTTGAACGGGGCAAGAAAGCCTTTCTGGTTTTTGTACCCAGCATCAACGAGATAATACTTCCATGTGTATCATACACTTTGTTTATATTAGTAACGTTAGTTAACAATGAAAAAAAAATGTAATCCAACAACATTGCCTACCACCATTATATCTAACCTTCCTTTGGGTATGGGAATTGTTTTTCCAGGTCTTGTGTTACTTCGTTAAAAACTCGGCTATCGTGCATACTACCCTCCCACCCACACAAGATAAATGTAAAACCTAAGTCAAAATCACAAACTGCAAGGATGTTCTGCATATGTCATCCTTTTCGGCCAAAATATGGTGACGCCTCCTCCAACTTCAGATTTGCCTCGACGTGTCCCATCTAGTGCACCAATACAGTCCTGCAAATGCATGGGCAGCAATTCCATAATTTATGAAAACAGTTTACCACATGCAGTTTCACAAAATGCCAAATTTTTGGACACTCACCCTGAATGGAAAATATTTCCGTTGCGAGTCCAAGTATGGATGTCTGTTGCAGCTTTGCAACCGAATCGGTCAATAGTATGCTTTGGTAAATTCCTTCATTGCTTTTAGCACGCACATAACATGACGCCACACAATTTCACTTGAGTGTTGGAAACAGTCTTCAATATCCCAACTAGGAAACCCTCGCAACACGAATATGAACATGCCGACACTCTCAAATATGTCCAACCCATACAGGCGCTGTGGCAATTGGAGGCCAAAATCGGTAACTAATGTGTTACACAGTGCTATGAACACGTCCCTTGGCATCCTAAACTTTTGCTAAAATGCTTCTTGTCGACCTGTAAGCATCTCCTCGATCCGTAATCTACCAGTCAATGTAGATGTATGAAACGGAGTCCTATCCACATACACGTACTCATTCGCAACGCGGGCAACTTCGACCCATATCATCGACGTCGTCATTTCCATCTCCCCAATTGTCTCTCGAATCCAAGCATTAATTTCCCCATTTCGTACGACACTTACGGAACTACCCTCATGCGGATCCATTGCTACTGCACACCAACAATGTGAATCAAAAAAAATAAATTGTGTACAAAAAAAATTAAAATCTTTAGGGATGCTTTGCCCGAAAGTGAATAAAAAAATACAATTTAACTCTACACTTGACGTGTGCCACCATACTCACATGTCCCCGGGGTGATGTTCTTGAGAGCTGTTAATTGGTCTTCAACTAGGCCAAATATGTGGCGAATTCTTACACTTGGTAACAAACCAACCTGTAAGTTAATGGTGAAACATGTATATACCAATTGCCTCCTGCCTGAGCTACAATATATAGACCACTTGCTTCATTATTATTTTTTTTTTTTTTTTTTTTTTTTTACTGTGTGCATGTGATTAAAGTACTAATAGGTGTACATTTCCCACCAATGTGCAATTCACACAGGACATGACTCCATTCATATACATCCAAATTTTGTACCTTGTCACATGCAACCTGGGAAGTGATTTGCACAAACAAAAATTGACAAGCCCATACACTGGCCTTCTGTCCTAAGCCTAAAACCAACAGTCATGTGCATGACAATATAATCCCAACAAAACAAAACAGCACGAAAAAAAAATAATAATATGTGGAAACTTGGCAAATAGAACTAAACAACCCAAATATGGTCCAAACACATGTACACAGAAAATACGACACAATCCTAATAGTTTTTGTCCAACAAACATTACAGTAACAGTACAATAAACCAAAAAATTCAAAACTAAAAAAAGGTTAAACCAAACCCGTACTAAAAATAAAATAGGAGAAAACAAGAAATGCAAAAGCGGTTCGAAAATAAAGTTGTTGCTGTCCCAGTGCTTGGTCCATATCGACGACACCGTCCTGTCCAAATAAACGAACGCCACGACTCCGCTCCACCACAACAGGTTGGTGGATGATTACACGTTTCTCTTTCAGCCAATTCACAATGTAATCCAAGGAGAGGCCCATAATTAGGTGGTGGTTATCGGGTGAATCCATAAGCGAGCAAGCAAATGAGAATAGCATGGCAAGACAGTCTCCGACAGTGTTTTCGCCCTTTCCTATAACAACGTATTGTTTTATTTTTAGTTCCCTATTTTGTTTACTAACGGCCTTAACAAGGTTGTCCATGCTGCTTGCCACAGTACCAGAGGCTGCCCGCTTGTGACGTTTGGCATTGGCTGACCCGTCAGCTGTGGAATAGAGAGGAGCATCATCAAACAGCGAACAGTCCATCACATTCTCACCGACACGATCTGGCACGTCAGGTGGTGGTGTGCCACTACTGAGAGGGCCCATGTCGCTGTCAAGAGTTGCAGGTCATTAGCCTGGCAAGATAGTCTCCGATAGTGTTTTCGTCCTTTCCTGTAACAACGTATTGTGTTATTTTTAGTTCCCTATTTTGTTTACTAACGACCTCAACAAGGTTGTCCATGCTGCTTGCCACAGTACCAGGGACTGCTCGCTTCCGACGTTTGCCATTGGCTGACCCGTCAGCTGTGGAATGGGGAGGAGCATCGTCAAACAACGAACAGTCCATCACATTCTCGCTGACATGATCTGGCACGCCATGTGGTGGTGTGCCACCACTGAGAGGGTCCATGCCGCTGTTAGGAGTTGCAGCATTGTCACCAATTGCATTAGTGTCACGGATTTCAGATGGCTTCCACGCATGTTTTCTCGTTGCAGCCGCGCCTGTATACACCTTTTCCATAAGATCCATGTGCTCCAGTGGCTTTGTCTTGAACTTTGCACATCGATGGTTCATTTGTGGCAATAAATGTATAACAAGTTATCAAAACAATGAAGTGATTAACTACGTAACACATATATATTTTTCTACTACAAATTCATTAGTACATACCGTTTGCATTTTTGCCCACCAGTGGTCAGGGGCTGTGAACAATCCCGATGTGTGGTCATACTCAATCCCTGTGAAGCCTTGGCTAGAATCCTGCAACTTTTTCCAAGCAATCCAATCTTTCTTCAAGTTGTCGTATTTATTTTTCATTTGTGTGGCAGAATGTAGGAGGCCAGTTCTGTCCAGGAACTTCTTGGCAAGTTTCTTATATCCACTCATTGACATGGAGCACAGTTGGCGATTTCCGTCCCCTATCCCAACTATGACCAGTTGCAAAAAAAAGCTTTGCCTTGTCGCTGTCCCAGGTGCATTTGTGTACCGGTTGTTGTTGGGTTGGTGCGACACCGGTCCCGCGACTTTTTGACGGAGTGCAGGGTGAAGTACAGGTGGATGCCATCGCACAAGTAGTGTTTGAAGAATACAGTTTAAAGAAAAAGTAGCAAGCAGAAACATAGAGTACATAGGAATGCACAATGGCTGGAAAAATAAATTATATAAAGCATATGCAGTTAAACCAAAACAGTAGTCCACATAAATTGATTGCAAGTTCAAGGCAGCTTGGAGCAACACATAAGTTAGGTTACAATACCCTAGTCAACGAAATTGATAAGTATAGACCACCGTATTTTTTTAAATACATCACATATGAAACAACAAGATAACAACTACAACGCACAACACACTGACGACTGTCCTAAGGGCATGGAGGCTCTGATCTATGCGAACAACGTCCGCACGTAACCCAATATCAACTGCAATCGGTGGGTGGTCATTAGCAACACTTTCGCTGCGAAACTCGTCACACCAACCAACCCACGGAACACGGCGCTGCCAGAACACAATTGCAATTGTTAGACGGCACAAGTTGGGCTATAAACACACAGGACGAAGTACGTGACAACTATATGTATGAAGGAGATGTGATACGCACCGTTCAACACGGGCAAACGTAGTATGCACGACTTGGGTTTTTGCTAGATCTCGAAATCTTTACGAGGCATTGTCTAAAGCCACATGGACACATCCTTCGTGGCCATGAAGAAGTGGCAGTTGACATCAACAATGCCATTTCTATTGTTTGCATTAACAGATGCGTAAATGTTATTAACAAAGAACTGTAAATGTTGGTCTCACATGAAAGAAGTTTAATGACAAAACTTTCTTCCATGCTACTTCTTTCATGTATGTACAGTATTATGGTTCGACAATTAGGGTGCACGAATAACCAAGACTGTACCCTAAGCATACTTCGTAAAACACAGTTACACATTTTGAGTACTATCAAAAGCATAGTCAGAATGTAACCATGTGTACATATATGTTTTAAAGTGAGAATTCAATATGTGTTGTAATTGAGTTGCTTTTAGAGCATTTGTTGATCATTAAAAAGTCTAAATTATGTGCACCTTTATGTTAATTGGTTACGAAGAATTGATCATTTGTTGAGTTGCTTTATATACCAATTGTAGTTAATGCTTCAGTGGAGAACTGGTTACCCTTGCCAAGAATGAGCTTATATTGTGTGAGTAAATGCAAATGATTTAATACACCATAGTTGAACACCCCTTTAGAATTGAATTCAAAATATTCTTAAATATTTAAAATAATAAAGGAAGTTTGGGTAAGTTGATTTTGCTTTCATAAGGAATTAGAAAGTAACATATCACGTATGAACAAAAAAAAAAATTTGATGCACACCAAAGTGTCTTCATTAAGAACTTCCTCATACAGGCATTCCTAATTAGAGTGAGAGAAGTTGCCACAGTACTAGGTTTGATCTTGTCCCTTGCATGTTATTAAAATATGAAAATCCTTGCAAGAATAGTTCTTACCTATTTTCTTACCTAAGTCTAATACATGATTTTAAGCATAAAAATTTTTTTTAAAAAAGAAATAATCTCTTTTGTAACTATATTTCATGAGAAAAATCAAATAAAATACCAACCAAGAAAAAATATGAGTTCTCTAAAGTTTTCGCTAATTGAAACTGACATGTGGAAAACAGGGAGGCAGCAGTGTGAACCAGTGAAATCCCTAAACATGAAACACAAACACGGTGGACTAATCGAAGGGAAACAAGCAAGATTCAAGCAAATCAGCACAATTTCATGGAGAACAAGCCGTATTTGGGTGAAAATCCACAAAAAAAATAAAAAAAATTGGGTTCACTCTCCAAAGGATATCAGATTCGCAGCTGAAGGTGGAGGCGTACCTAATTCTGCGCAGACACCGACAACGAAGCCGACGTGGAAGAGTGTCGTCGGAGGCGTTACGGAGGGCCAATGGGTGAGACATTGGTTTAGCGAGGCAAAGAAATCACAGTAATGTCACAGCGGCAAAAGAGGAGCAGTAACCAAGCAACGTCCTCTTTCCAATCTGTGTAAGCCCTATTGCAATATATAACCCTAGACAACAATGAGGGTAGTATCGTAATTTCATGTAGTTGCTTATAATCACAATCCCAAATCAATTTTGTCGAAAAACGCTGGCGTCTGGCATTGGCGTTCTCGGCTAGACACAACTTATAACCCTATTGCGAAAATAGCACTAAACGGTTGGTTGGTTGGCAGGTTGGCTTGTCTTTCAAGCCCCATTTGTTTAGGGTTATAGAGAGTGGATTGGGATTGATAGTGAAGTGAGACCTACTATTTTTGTATTTATTTTAGGAGATAGAGAGAGGATTCGTAATCGCCTTTGGATTATGAATCCCCTTGGAGAAGGGATTCGGATGAGCCTCCAGCACTTGGTATTAAAAAATAGTCTGCCGAACTTTTTTTTTTAATTTTTTTAGTTTTTATTTTATTTTTTACATGTTGGGCATTTTTTTTTTTTTTGAACATTAATGTTTAATATTTCGTATTTTTGTTAAGTACAAATCATTGTTTTATTTGTTTTATTTTTTTCTATTTTTTAAATTTATTTTTTTATTTTTTATTTTTTACATGTTGGGCATTTTTTTAAAAACATTAATGTTTAATGTTTTTATATTTTTTTATTTGTTTCATTATTTTATATAAAAATAATTTAACAATCCCTACACCAATTATCATGAAAAAAAACACAATTTTACTTAATCCCCTCACTATCAATCCCCCTCATTAACAATCCTCTCACTATTAATTCTCTCACTATGTATCCCCCCATTCTACCTCTGAAAACAAATGGGCCACCGAATTGGAGTGGAAATTAGATAATAAGCACATGACCCTATTTAGCAAGTTAGGTTTTAGATTTTTTTTCTTTTTCTTTTTGCTAAAATTCATAAAAATAAAATAAAATAAATTTAAATAGTCAATAAGATAAAATATCACATCAAATCCATAATCATTTCATTTTTTCTCTCACAAATGTCACATCTAATTAAAAAAAAATCTAACCATCTTTCAAAATACAAAAAAAATTAACCTATTAAAATAACCAAAAATTAAAATAGCTAACTCCCAAATGAGACCATAAGTTCATCCGAACAATCCTTATCATTAACCCAAAAAACAATAAATAAATAAACAAATGTGAGACTCCCCTCAAATTACTTATCCCTTGTTTGGCATAAAGAGTTGAAAGGTTTTTTTAGCTATTGTAGTTATAAAAAGATAAAATAAATTTAAAAATCAATAAGATAAAATATTATGTTCAAACTATAATTATTTTATTTTTACTTTCACAAAAGTCAAAAAATTCATTCCAAATAAGATATTTTAACTTAGATTAAAATAGCCAAAAAACTAACTTATATCTCAAACGAACATTTATCAAATAAATATTATATAAAATGTTTAGTAATTTATTTAAATGCACATCATTGCTCAAAAATCACGCTAATGTGGGTTGACTTTTTGATTATTTGATTATTTTAACGTTAGGCTAAAAAATCTCATTTAAAATAGACTATTTAACTTTTTTAAATTTTATAAAAAAAATAAAATAATTATATATTAAATAGGATGAATTACACTAACGGTCCTTATAGTTTGGGGTTTGTGTCACTTTGGTCCCTGACTTTTCAATTGTAACACATTTAACCCTGACTTTTCAATATTTTAAAAAAAATCTTTTAAAAATTCACTAAATATCAAAAATACAAAAAAAATACAAGAATTTAGTATATTTTTTTTGTATTTTTATGTATTTCTTAATTTTTTAAAATATTTTTTCACAATTTTTTTACTTTTTAGACGCATCTAAGTAAGGTGCATCTAAAAAAGTAAAAAAAATATTTAAAATTTTAAAAATATTCACTAAAAACAAAAAAAATACAAAAATCAAAAAATTCAGTTTTCAAAAAACTTAATCTAGAAAACTCAAACCAAACACAATGATTAGATTTTTTAAGGGCAAGTTCGTCAATTTGATAAAACATAAATTAATTTGACAAAAATAAATGTCAAAAAATTATTTTTGAATTTTTAAAAACTATACCTACTAAAGATAAAATTGATAAATCTTTTAGACATTTATTTTTTTTACCAAATTAATTTTTATTATGTATTTGGATGATGATCATGTCAAATTAATTTTTAAAAATTAATCATGTAATTTTTATTAATTTTTATGAATTTTATATAATTTTATCTTTGATGGATAGAAATAATTTTTAAAATTTTTAAAATATTTTTTTGACATTTATTTTTGTCAAATTAGTTTATATTTTTTCAAATTGACAATTTTAGCCTTGAAATTAAATAATGGTTTGTTCAATTGTCCTTATTTAAAACATGATTTAAAATTCAAGATCAAATGTATCACAATTGAAAAGTTAAGGAGTAAAATGATACGAGTCCCAAATTATACGGACTGGTAGTGAAATTTGCCCTATTAAATATGATATTTAATCTTATCTAACTAAAATAACGTAGAATATTTTAGCGCACTGCAATGTTAGGTATCATAAAAAATCTTTCATGAAAATAATCATAAAAATTTTGTCACTCTTAAATTACACTCAAAATAAAATACCATACACTAATTAAAATAATCTAATTCTCTAAATCTTTTATGATCATAAAAAAAATTTCATCCCCCTAACTTTTATCTATATCGCAGTCCGCATGCCAAACCAAGCTCTTATTTGAAATCTTAGATCAGATTTCCAGGAGAGAGAGAGAGCAATGGAACTTGCAACTCTCCTCTGCACCATCACACTCATCTGGTTCATCACCACCACCATCATCAAACCACTCCATCGCCGCCGCACTCCTCCCCCAAACCTCCCACCAGGTCCCACCGGTCTCCCCATAATAGGCTCCCTCCACCACCTCGGCCGCCAACCCCACCTCTCCCTCACTACCCTCTCCACCCTTCACGGCCCCCTCTTCACCCTCCGCCTCGGCTCCGCCACCACCGTCGTCGCCTCCTCCCCCTCCACCGCCAAACTCATCCTCCACCACCACGACCAAACCTTCTCCGACCGCACCGTCCCCGACGTCGTCACCTCCCAACCCAACCCCAACTCCACCCTCGCCTGGGTCTCCGGCGACCACCGCTGGCGCCTCCGCCGCCGCATCTGCGTTACCCAGATGTTCAATTCCCAATCTCTCGATTCACTCCAACACCTCCGCCATCAAAAGGCCAAAGAACTCGTTGCCCACATCTCAAAACACGCTGATTCGGGCTCTCCGGTGGATATTGGCCGGGTTTCCTTCGCTACGACTCTGAATTTGATCTCGAGCACCATTTTTTCTTGCGATATGGTGGACTCGGAGTTTGAGAAGGCTCAGGAGTTTAAGGACTTGGTGTGGAGGATTATGGAGGATGCTGGAAAGGTGAACTTGTCGGACTATTTTCCGGTGATGAAGCGGTTCGATTTGCAGGGGGTGAAGAGGCATATTAGGCCTGCGTATTTGAGATTGCATGAGATTTTTGATGAAGTAATTGATAAGAGGGTGAGAGAGAGAGAGGGATTGGATTTGGGAGAGAAGAGTGGGGAGAGGAATAGGGATTTCTTGGATGTGTTGCTTGATCAGTGTGAAGAAGATGGGTCGGATTTCAATCGTGAAACTATCAAGCCATTGATTCTGGTATGATTTTAACTACTATATTTTACATCTTTCTCTGACACTCTGTGTGGGTACGGGAAAAAGAAATAATCACTCTGCTTCTTTTGTGATTTTTCAAAAATACTTTTTAAAAATTTTTATTTTTTTAATTTTTTGTGTTTTTTTTATTGAATTTTTTTAATAATTTAAATAATTTGTTTAATTTTTAGATAAACTTAACATAAATACACATAAAAAAATATAATTTTTGTGAAAAAATCTTTTAAAAATTCACTAAATATCAAAAATACAAAAAAAATACAAGAATTCAATACATTTTTCGTATTTTTATGTATTTATTAATTCTTTAAAATATTTTTTCACAAATTTTTTACTTTTGTAGATACATCTAAAAAAGTAAAAAAAAAAATACTTAAAATTTAAAAAATATTCACTAAAAACAAAAAAATACGAAAAATAAAAAAATTCAATTTTTAAAAAATCTAATCTAAAAAATTCAAATCAAACACACGGAATGGTGTTTCTCACTTAGACGTGGAAAGAAAAGAAATGATTATAATTTCTTATTATTAGGTTTGATGATTAAAAAAGAAGAAAAATATTATTTCTCCTACATATTTTTTTTTAGATAAAGTATATAAGAGGGAGGGAAAAAAAGTGTTGTGTTTTATTTTATCAAAATAACTTTTCATATTAATAAGTTATGTTTTTGGAAAATTTATTAGAAAATCCTTTTTCAAATGTTTGTATCCCAATTAGTACACAAGATATTCTTATATTCTAATAAGTCCTATTATTTAGATATTTGATCTACCAAATCCTAATTCTCATATTTAAGGTATTTTATGGACATTTCTACCCTTATAAATATTTTTTGAACGTTTAGCAATTTGGTAATGTAAATATTCATATTGACGTGTGAATGTTCATATTGACATGTTATCATTCATATTGATAGTGTGAACATTTATATTGATGATGTGAACATTCACATTGATGGTGTGAACATTCGTATCACGAAACATTCACACTGTAGATATAAATATTGTTAGGCGTATTTTGATAACTATTTCATCTATAGGACTTATTGGAACATAAGAAATAATATGAATTAAATGGAACATAAATAGACGAAAAGGAATTTATAAAAAAGTGTCCCTATGTTTTTTTATAAAGATAATTTTGATATTTTTAAAAAAAAAATATTCATTAAACTTAATTTCTTTTTTACTATTCTTGGTGAGAAACCAAAAAATATCTCTTATCATTTCTCACCTACTTACACTATTTTTTTTCTTTTCTCGTCAAACTCTTCCATCCAAATAGAGTGTAACATCCTGCATGTTCATAACAAATTAGCAATAAAAATACATTTGAGTTTGTTTTTGAAAATTATTTGTGCATTTTTTTTATTTTTTTTTTTGATAAATTATAATAAATCTTCTTGAACTATGATCGTTTTCACTTTGCTTCCTTAAGTTTAAAACTTAACACTTTACCTTTTTGGTGCTATATCTTGTGACACTTAACCAATTCCGTTAGTACATCATTCGAAACTTGGATAGAAACATGTCATGTGATTGGCACATGACAAACTAAATTAGATTTTGAAACTAAAGTGTCCTTATTTTATTTTTTCATAGCCAAACAGGACCTATGTATTGTGCATATGGATATATACTCTGGAAAAATATCATGGTTTGCTGTTTCTCTCTCTCTCCCTTTGTTACCACACCAATGGACTTCAACAACACATACTTCGGCCATTTTCCATGATGCATCAAATGGATCATTAAATTTAAATTTGATAAAAAAAATATTTTTTTGCTTCACTAATTTTATCAAATGAGTATCAAATTGAAAATATCAAAAATCTCACTAAATTAAGGATGTTTACATTTTTCATCATTTCACTGTTCATAACCTTTATATTTTCATCACCAAGATGCTTCCGAATGACTATCTTTTTGTAAAAAATTATGAAAAACTTACATTGGCCGATGGATCGGCTAGATATTTGCTCAGTCGTTCACTCAGTCAACTAGTGATTTGATAAACACCTCCATTAAAATACTTGATATCAAAAAAAAAAAAAATTATTTAAATTTTTACTTAAATTTAATATTTAAAAAAAATACATAACCTTATCTCAACCAAAACAAGTCCCATTATTTATAACCCACCAATTATTGAATGTTGATTGTCATAATCACAAACACCACTGGACAGAAGATGCCTTTTGTTTGAGGTAAGAACGATGAAACATGCAAGGATGTCTCTTATTCACTCATGCATTAGTCTCACCGACAGTCATATCACATATTACAAGACAAATATAGATTGATTGAATCAGTACGTTGACGATCGCTTCAAAATTGATTTTTCTGCGGAACAAACTCCAGATACTGCATGTAACTAAACCAGTGGTCGGTTGTGGAGGTGGAAAAAGGAATGATTGTGTTTCTCACTTAAATAGGAGAAGAAAATAAATGGTTATAATTTTTTTTTTTTTATGTTTAGATTAATAAAAGAGAAAAAAATTGTGATTTTTCATTTATTTATTTTTTTGAATAGAGTAAATAAGAGAAAAGATTAAAAATATTGTGTTTTATTTTATCAAAATAACTTTTGATATTAATAAATTATATTTTTTTTATAAGAATAATTTTGGTATTTTAAAAAATTATCATTAAACTCAATTCATTTCTCACCACTTTTGGTGAGAAACAAAACATAGATTTGGTAAGAATTCTTTTCTCACAATCTCTCATTATTTCTCACATATTTAATCATCCAAGGAAGTGAAAAGGTTTCTATTCTTATCATTTATTTTATTTTCTCACCAAATTCCTTCATCCAAACAAAGTGTAATATCCTACATTTTCATAACAAATTAGGAACAAAAATACGTTTTAGTTTGTTTTTTCAAATTGTTTTGAGTTTTTTTTTGGGGGGGTGCTCTTTTATATATATATATATATATTAAAATTTTCTAGTATTTTAAAGGAAAATTTATTAGAAAATCCTATTTTAAATATTTGTATTTCAATTAGTTCATATAATATTCGTGTATTTCAATAAATCTTATTATTTTAGATATTTGATCTATCAAATCATAATTATCATATTTAAAGTATTTTATGAATAATATTACCTTTACAAATATTTTTGAACCCTTAGTAACTTGGTGTGCACTATTTTGGACTATTTTGAATGTTCTATGATGTGAACATTCACATTAAATAAATTTGACAGTATAAATGTTCACATCATGAAACATTTGTACTATCAATGTAAATATTAATACGTATTTTATCCTATTATTATTAAGAATAGTTTGGTAACCATGTCACCCATTGAACTTATTAGAACATAAGAAAATAATTTGAACTGAATAAAACATAAGTAAATAAAAAGAGATTTATGAATAAATATTTATATTTTAAACCATTTTTTTAAATAAATCAAAAAAAGTAAATATTTGTGAAAAAATATAAAAATAGTGTGCAAGCTTGTGGACTAGACCTTCTTTGAACCCATGGGACCACCATGGGTCTCGCATCAATCATATGAGCCGCACATATTATTTATCCTATATATAAAGTGAACACGTTTTATAATGTTTTGTAATCTTGGTTCCTTATACTGTTACGTGTTTATTTTTTTATTTAAAATAAAATAAAAAAAAATAGATACATAAGAGGAGAGGACTTGAATCTTAGACTTATATATGTCAAATGAATAAGACTCTTACTACTTAACTAGTACACAATATATAATAAATATTTTATTTTATATTCATTTATTTGAATTGCACACGCACCGCGTATGCCAACCACTAGTATACTATAATGTCTAGATTATTCATAAAAAATAAAAAAAATTATATCAATCATCTATAATTTGACATTTATATAAATAAATAAATAAAAAAGATAAATATTATTTCAAAGTTACATTATTTAGTTTTTTGAAAATAAATGTAATAAACTAACATTGTTGCATGTTATGACCTAAAAAATGAATAGTTTAGATATGTGGTGGGTTCCACAAACACACATAGGTTTGAATCGTAAAAATAATTTGATAAATGCAAAAAATATATATACTAATTTTTTATATTTATTTTAATTTTTTAAAATATTTTTGAATTAAGTGAATTTTTAAAAAAATAATCACCTTGCTTGGTTTCCAGTTTTTCAAAACACTTTTCAGAAAATTCTACTTTCTTATTTTTCGTGTTTTTTTGTTTTTACTGAATTTTTTAAATATTTTAAGCATTTTTTTTACTTTTTAGACACACCTAACATAAATACACCTAAAAAGTAAAAAAATTGTAAAAAAAATCTTTTAAAAATTCACTAAATACCAAAAATACCAAAAAAAATACAAGAATTCAATACATTTTTTGTATTTTTATGTATTTATTAATTTTTTAAAATATTTTTTCACAAATTTTTTATTTTTTAGATACATCTAAGTAAGGTGCATCTAAAAAAGTAAAAAAAATGTTTAAAATTTAAAAAATATTCACTAAAAACAAAAAAACACAAAAATTAAAAAAGTCAATTTTCAAAAAACTTAATCCATAAAACTCAAACCAAACACAGTGAATAATTTTTTGTAAAATTTTAATTACTGCAAATCTTTCATCATTTTTTTTTTAAAATTTTTCCTCAAATTTACCTTTTCATTAAATTTTAATGGGGGAAAAAATCGTTTCTAATGTTTCAACTTTTAAAATTACTATCAAATTCAAATTTCATGAAGAATTTAATAAGTCCTCAATTTGATATAATAAAAAAAAAAAAAATTGACTATCTCTTGCTTTGATGAACATTACACAAAAGAAATAGAGATCTGATAAAAAAAAAAAAAAAAATTGACTATCTCTTGCTTTGATGAACATTACACAAAAGAAATAGAGATAATTTTTTAACATTTTTTCATTAAATTTAAATTTGATGGAAGAAATGTGAAGGATCGAAGATGTTTTCTAAGATTATTATTATGGGAGTGCGAAAATATGTTTGAGAATGTAAATCCTTTTAATTTTTAATTATTTTAAATTTTTTAGTATAATTATGATATTTTTTTTGAGGGTACAGTGGTCGCCCTCCCCACCTCCTAGCTCCATCATTGTTCTTACTCGTTCCAAAATTGCATGACAGGACTTATTCATCGCCGGAAGCGATACATCTGCAATAACAACAGAATGGGCAATGGCAGAACTCCTCCGAAACCCATCCCTCCTTCAAAAATGCCGACAAGAACTCCTCCAAACAATCGGAACCCAACAAACCAACCCCCTCAAAGAATCCGACGTCCATTCTCTTCCATACCTCCAAGCAATCGCCAAAGAAACAATGCGACTCCACCCTGCAGCCCCCCTCCTCTTGCCTTACAAAGCACGCAACGACGTCGAACTCCTCGGCTTCACCATCCCCAAAGACACCCAAGTCCTCGTCAATGCGTGGGGTATTGGGAGAGACCCCGAGTATTGGGACAATCCAACTTCGTTTATGCCTGAGCGGTTTTTGGATTGTGGGGTGGATTATAAAGGAAGGGATTTTGAGTATATTCCGTTTGGTGCTGGTCGGAGGATTTGTCCCGGGATGCCATTGGCGACGAGGATGGTGCATTTGATGGTGGGGTCGATGGTTCAGGCGTTTGATTGGAAGTTGCCGGAGGAGATGAGGTCGGAGGAGTTGGATATGGAAGAACAGTTTGGAGTTACTTTGAAGAAAGCTGTTCCTCTTCTTGCTATTCCTGTAGTGGAATGAAGGGTTGGATTGTAAATCTAATCCTTCTAAGTTTTTAGTTTTAAGTTCTAAGTTTTAAGGGTTGGTTTTAAGTTTTTAAATATAGTTTTTGTGTTTCTTATGTTTAGTGAATTTTGTTTATATGCTAGTGCATTTGGCTCAGTGATTGTATAATTCTCATGTGAAGTGAAGTCTCTTTAATGATATAAATATTTATCCTACCGATTAACAATATATTTTTATAGAGAGAAAAAGAGTTTTTATTTTTTGTGTTTTGTTATTTTTAGTGATTTTTATTTTTATATTCTAATCACATTTGCATTTATCATATTTTGATTCACAAATGAAAATATGCCCTCTTAGATTTGTTTAAAATATAGATTGTCTTTTGTGATTTTGAAAATTATATTCTATTACTTCGAATTTTTAATTGCATAATAAATAACTTATTTTATTAATAAATTATAAGTCAATTAACAGTTTTATCATAAATATATTTCAATTAACAATTTATATAATTTTATTATTGTATAAGAGAGTAGTTATAAATATTATTTTTACTATTAGTTACGAAAATTATAACAAAGATATTTGTAATTTTCAAAATTATAAGAACATTTTGTATTTTAAATAAAATTCATGAGGTGTATTTATAATTTATATAAATATTAAAAGAAAGATGAAGAAGAAATATATTAGATTAAATCAAATGAAAAAGTTCCACCCACACAGAATTTTAACAAAGGAAGATGAAGAAAACTCTCTCATCCTCTCTAAAACAAATGAAAACAACAAATTTTGTTTGAAATTCATTGCATATAAAGCTGAATGTAAATAAATTAGGGTAAATTATAAATACACTTTCTGAGATTTGTTTAAAATACAGATTGTTCCCAAATGATTTGGAAAATTATAAATATCCCATTGTTAGAAGTTTTTATTTAACATAATTAACAAAAAATAATAATTCATAATTGCTCTCTTATGCAATAATAAAATTACCTAAATTATTAATTGAAATATATTTCTAATAACATCATTAAAACCTGTTAATTGATTTAATGATTTATTAATAAAAGAGGCGATTTGTTATGAAATTAAAAATCTATTAGGGTAAAGTACGTACAAATACACTTCTTGAGATTTGTTTAAAATACAAATTGCCTCCAAGTGATTTGGAAAATTACAAATACCCCATTGTTAGAATTTTTTATTTAACATAATTAACAAAAAAAATAAAATTCATAATTGCTCTCCTATGTAATAATAAAATTACTTAAATCATTAATTGAAATATATTTCTAACATCATTAAAAATTGTTGATTGATTTGATGATTTATTAATAAAAGAGGCGATTTGTTATGAAATTAAAAATCTCAGGGGGCATAATGTAATTTTTAGAATTATAGAAAATAATTCGTATTTTAATTAAATCTTAAAGGATGTATTTGTAATTTATCCAATAAATTACTATATTTGTTGAGTAATTAATTGTGTGTGCAAACTTGATAGATGTACTGTTAAAATTGTAAAAAGTTACAAATTTGATGTGAGTTTGATCTAAATAGTTACATGAGATAAAAAGTTACAAAATTTACGCTACAAGAAAAAACACTTTCCGTGACTAACTTTTGGTCACGAAAAGTATCATATTTGGTCGCTAAAACCTTTTCGCGACCAAAATATGTTAGTCGCGAGTTGGTCGCTAAAGCCTCGTCACAGATAGTTTTCTGCGACCAAAAAAGCCTTTGGTCGCTAAAAGTGACCATTCGCGACCAACTTTTTTAGTCGCGGAAAGTCCAATTAATATTAGCCAAAAGTAAACTTTTAGTGACCAAAGATAAGTTGGTCGCCAAAAGTCAACGCCTTGACCCAAAAAAAATAATTCTTTTGTGCTGCCTAGGACTTGAACTCCTGACCAAGGAGTCACCATGCACTCAATCCACTCTGCCATTACCATGCTTCTTGTTCATATTTCGTAAAAAATATATATAACCCATAAAAATTCGATCATATATTATTTTATAAAACTTTTAATGCCTAAACAGAAAAATAGCACGTAATTATAGTAGTATCATTTTTTTTTAAAATTTATCCCGCCATAACTTTCCGCGACCAACTTTTTTTTTTGGTCGCCAAAGGGTAATCTTCCACGACCAAAAAAGCCTTTGGTCGCCAATAGTATACTTTCCGCAACCAACTTTTTTTTTTTGGTCGCCAAAAGGTGATCTTCGCCAAAAGGTGATCTTCTGCGATCAAAAAAGCCTTTGGTCGCCAATAGTATACTTTCCGCGACCAACTTTTTTTTTTTGGTCGCCAAAGGGTAATCTTCCGCGACCAAAAAAAGCCTTTGGTCGCCAATAGTATACTTTCCGTGACCAACTCTTTTTTTGGTCGCCAAAGGGTATACTTTCTGTGACTAACTTTTTTTTTTAGTCACCAAAAGGTGATCTTCCGCTACCAAAAAAGCCTTTGGTCGCCAATGGGTATACTTTTCGCTACCAACTTTTTTTTTTGGTCGCCAAAAAGTGATTTTCCACGACCAAAAAATTGTGGTCGCCAAAAGTTAAATTTTGGTCGCAAAAAATAGACTATTTATAACCAAAAAAAAAAAGGTGGTCGCTAAAAGTATTTTTTCTAGTAGTGTTAATTGGTGGAGCTAAGTCTATCTTAAGAGAGCATTTGTAGATATTAGTATTCTACATTATTGGTCTAAAACTTTTATATTTGACTCTTAGTAAGTGGGGACTCTTGTAATCATGTATTATTGGCCTCCTTTGCCTATTTCTTAAATCAATCAAAAAAATAAAAAGATCAATTTTAATTTTGACTCCAAAAATTCCAATCCTCACCAATTAATTGGTAATGTTATAATTATTAATTTTAATTGGAAATTGAACATGTTATGAGAGTTGGCTAAGAAAACTGATGTGGTTTAAAGTATATCAAAATAATTTTTAAAAAAAAATCAATAAATTTTACTTTAATACTATAATTTACAATAATTTTAACACATAAATCAATCCTCTCAATATAATGCTACTTAATAAAAATTCAATTAACAAAATAGAACTTAATAAATAATTTTGTAAAAAATTATTCCAAATGCATTTCCAATAACACCCTCCCAATGAAAGGGCAGCCAACGGCCTAATGAGCCGCCTAACCCACCCATCTTATGCTGTGTTTGGTTGCGGGATTTGAGGAGGGATTTGGAAAAAGAAAAGGAAAAGGTGTGTGAAACTAGGTGAAATGCGGGTATATTTTATTCATATTTCACCTAACTTTTTCATTTCCCTTTCCAATTCCCTCCTCAAATCTCCCAACCAAACACAGCGTTAGCGTGATAATTTTAAGGTTTAGAAAATTATTTTGTTCATAAGGTTAGGATAGGTTGAAATTTTGTACATATTTAATATCCAGACTACTGTTGGGATAAAGAGTTGTAGCCAAGGTTGGCTCGGCCCAACCATTTATAAAATATTAATTTTGTATCATCTTAATTATAAAATAAAGTAAAAGAAACATGAATTAAAATATATGTACTTACTTTTTAGGGCTTAAATTAAAAATTTGTTCAAAATCATTTTTGTTTTATTATAAATTTTGTTAATATTCCAAATTGAAATAATCAATAAAAGAATTAATATAATTTATTATTCATTTTTAAAAATAAATTTAACAACTTATCTATCTATCTATATATTATATGAGAAAAATGAAGTTTAGGGATAGTAATCTGAAACCGACCCGATGGGGACCCGATCCCCCGATCCCGAATATAACGGTTATTCCCCGAAAAATATCCCCGACGGTCCGGGGATGGTGATAAAAAAAAAAAATCTCCAATGATATTCGGGCCGAGGACGGGGATACATGTTTCAGTCCTGGCCCGCCCCGGCCCCGGCCCCGAGCCCATTCTCATCTCTATCTTTTATTCATTTAGATCTACTCTCTCTCTCATTCATGTAGATCTACCCTCTCTCTCTCCATTTCTCACATCTCTCTTCCTCTCCACCGTCTCTGGTCTCTCTCTCTCTTCTTCACCATCTCTCACCGCCACCTTCTTCTCCACCAATACTCCCACCACTCCCCTCATCTCTCTTCCTCCTCCTCCTCCTTCTCCTCCACGGATCACATCGCCATCGATCATTTCTCCCTCTCTGTTTGACCATGTCTTTCGTCTCTCTCTCCCTCACTCATGGGATCGTGGTTCGATGTGAAGCTTTTTTTCACTTAGATCGTGGTTCGATCATTTCTTCTTCACCATCTTTCATCCGTACACAGGACCAGGATCGTGGTTCGATCTGGACAAACCGTGGTTCGATCTGAAGCTACCGATCTGGATCGTGGTTTGATCTGAAGCTACCGATCTCTCTCTCTCTCTCTCGTTGATGAACAAATTTTTTTGAAGCTGAAGCTGCAAAAGCCCTCTCTCTCTCTCTCTCTTGTTAATGAACAATTTTTTTTTTTAAAGTTATATATATACATCTGTTGTTGTCTGTTTGTGTTGATGAACAAATATTTTTTTTTAAAGTTGTTATATATATATATATATGTATCTGTTGCTGTTGGTGATGGTTGTTGATCTGAACAGTTCTTGTGTGTGTTGAGAACTGTCGGGGATATTTCGGGGTCGAGGAAACCCGATCCCCGTTAAGGGATGGGGGCGGGGGTGGTGATGGGTTCCCTATCGAGGATCGAGGTCGAGGCCAGGGAGATTTTCACAATCGGGGATCGGGGACGGGAAGGGTGATCCCTAGCCCCGCCCCGCCCCGTTGCCATTCCTAATGGAGTTTCTAACTCACAAGTCTTGTGAGAGTTCAATATCTCAATCTTAATTTTCTAATTTTTTTATTTAAAGAAAAAACCCTTAGCATTTATAAACTTCTCCCAACCCACAAGTCTTTTTGACTTCTCTCATACTTACTACAGCACCATTTTCAACTCCTCTCATACACTAGGGTTGGTAATGGGATTGCTAAATTATTTTTTATAAAAAAATCTTTAAAAACATAATTTGTATATTAAACAAATATCTAAAGTAAATATAAATTCTTATTAAAAATAACATGTTGCAATTGCGGAAAAAAAAAAGAGAAAAAAAAATTGCACTATAAAAATAATTTGTATATTAAAAAAAATCTAAAACAAATATAAATTTTTATTAAAAAACAACATGTTGCAATTGCAGAAAAAAAATTACACTGTGCATTTCATTAAAATCTAAAAAAAAACAACATAATTTATACATTAAAAAAAATCTAAAACAAATATAAATTCTTATTAAAAAATAATAGGTTGCAATTGCGAAAAAAAAGAGAAAAAAATTATACTGTAAAAAATAATTTGTATATTAAAAAATATCTAAAACAAATATAAATTCTTATTAAGAAATAACAAGTTGCAATTGCAACAAAAAAAAATAGAGAGAAAAAAAAATTACACTGTGCATTTCATAAATAATGATAAAAAAATGTACTAAGTATTTGTGTAAAGATGTAATGACCCCAAAATGCAAATCATGATTATATTAATTTAATTATGTATTTAAATTTAATTGTGATATTGTGAACATATGTGTATAGATATGAAAATTGAAAGCCTTATCGACATCCGAAATCAGAATTGGTTACATGAATAAATAATTTGGAATTTTTAGAACACTATGATAAGTTTTATTGAAATTGATTCAGTTTACTGAAATTGTCTGTGATCGAATTAAGCCTTAATTGGAACTATTCTGAGTAAATTCAGTTTTATGATAACTTTGATTAATTATATTTGTCCAAGATGTTGCATGATTAGCATCTAATTTAGCTCTATTCATGATTTAAAAATTGATTTAAGTGTAGTAAGTGTTTGAGCATTTTGTGATGGTGAGTGTAGGAGATTAAATTCTGGTGGGTGTACTGAGATCTGGGTGTGTGTGTGCATAGAAATCAATGTGGATGTGTATATGTGACTACACGTGTTGTGCAATTCAATGTGAGGGTGCGTGTATAATCTAACGCTTAGAAGGAATGTTTCTATTCCTTTGGTTCATTTTCTTGAGAATATAGAGAGAGGGAGAGAGAACTCATCTAGAGGGAGAAAGCTCAAGATTTTGAAAAAGAAGAAGAAGAAGAAGACGAGAGCTAGGAAGAGACCATCCTATAATATGAAATCAAGCTCTAAGTAAGTGTTTATTTATGAATTAGACTCATCTCATCTTTGTATTTAAGGAAATTATGAAGTTAATGTAAGAGATAGCTCATAGATGATGAATATGGAAGATTAGCTCACATGCATGAACATTTATGTGTAGAATCACCATTTTGAGCATGAATGTGTAAAAATTTCAGAGTTATTTGTCCCATGCATCCATGATTTTAGGAGCCATGAAGTCTAATCTCATGTTTTGAAAGCCATGGTTAAGAGTTTGAAATAAATCTTACATGCATGGCATGAATTTATAATATTCTTGTTATATCATATAAATTGTTGCATGAACTTCATAGATTTTAAAATTTCCAAAAGGATTTCTTGAGCTATGAGATTGAAGTTTCAAAATACATCATTTCTTGCATGGTTTTACAAGAAATCTTCAAAGTGTTGGACGTAAAACTCATATATGTATGGTTTCATGATTTTATGCTTTGAATCTAAAAGTTTGATCCTTGCATGGCACAGATTTCATGAAATCCATGATCATACATTTGTTTTCTTATATGAGTGTCCAAAATTGAGAGAAAATGCCATGAGTCTCCAAAATTGAGAGAAAATGCCATGAGTCTTGAAGATTTGAAGCTCAAATATACAAGTTCTATGAACTTTCATAACAATATAAAACTTGAAGCTTTTGCAAGAAAAATGTAGTTTTGATTTGAAGTTAGAATTTTGTTTAAAGTTAAATATGTGAAGTTCAATATGTTCCTAAAAAGTTTTGGGTCTTGAATTGCATGAAAATGGAGTTGCAATTGAAAAATTAAGACTTCAAAAATGAGGCAGATTTTTGAACCCAGAACTGCACGTGCAGCCAGGGGTTCCGTACGTGCGGAAAGCAAGACAGATTTGAGTGTGCATTCTGCTTTAATTGCACGTGTGGTGATGGTTGTAACAATCCAAATTTTTAATTATTTTGTAGAATTTATACTAATGTTATTTAATCACAGTTAAGAAAATATATAATTTATTATATATTATTATACGTAATTTTGTAAAATAATATAATTATTAAAAGTTTAGGGATCAAAATATAAATAATAATAATATAGATAATAATAATAATAATATTAAGCCTATCCTATGTGATAAGGTTAATTAAACTAGTATTTATTTGGAAATAGGCTATTTTAGTAATTTTTTGACTTTTTACGAAAAGATGTGCAGAAAAGTAGAGAGGTGATGTGATTAGTTTTAGTTGACTTTTTTACTTTTTGGCTAAAATAGCCACTCCCCAAACGAGGTCTAATTAGCAAGATTTGTAAATCCTCCAAGAAAAAGGGTGTTATGCCACATGTAAGGTCTAGGCCTAGGCGAGGTGAGTCACTAATTGTTAAGCACAGGTGGTGTGTATATAAGAGTGAGTGGGACTACGAATTGCACGAGGGATGAGAAGAAAAGAAGAAGGAAAGAAAGAGAGGAAAGGTTGGAAAAAATAATGGAAGTTGAAAAGGTCTTTGATAGTGGAAAGAAAAAGTAATGTATTAAAGTTAAGGTGAGTTATATTATACCTTGAGTCACCAAAATGTATTTTACCTATGTTTTAACTTACCAAAATCTGTTTTATACAAGTTATGTTTTTAATAAAAATTATGTTTTATAAAGGTTTCAGTTACATGGTTTATCTTCTGAACCCTATTTGCTTAAAAGGAAATCCATGGATATGTCTGTTTATATTTGAAAGAATATTTGGCTATGACCTTATATAAAATTATGTTTTGTAAGTACCACCACGGGAGTCCCACGCCTTTGGGGACTTAAATAACCATTAGCCTCTGTTTGATCACTTTGTGGTCCTCTGTTTGTCATGGATCCATTGACCTCTGTTCTGTGCGGACCAAAGTGTTGTGCGGAGCTAAGTGCTACACTATTGTGGGAGCCACCTCTAAAATCCGTACGAGCCACCTCTTGAATCCGTACCTCTGTTCTGACTGTCACTTCTGTGACCTCTGTTCTGTACCGTGGTTATGGTTATCTATTTATATAATATCTGTATTTCAGTTTCTGCTACTTAAATGATTTCTGCTACTCAAATGATTTGTTTATGTAAATAATTTGGCTACATAACTATCTATGGTTATTTTGTGTCCCTTATACTCTTTGTATAATATTTCTCACTCTGCCATGTGCTTATAGTTTTTTACCAATTTTCAGGAACACATGTAATTCAGAAATAGCTTCTGGAAAGTCTTAGACGCGAGGCTGCGGAATAGACACACACAACACTTTTATGATATTTTTATATGTAAATATCGGCCTTTTTGATCAATATATTTTGTAATAAAAACAGAAGCTCCAATGATTATTTTGATACCCTTACTCAAATATTTCTTCCGCTTGCGTTTATTAATTTTTTTATGAATTGGCCGTAGGTAACTTCAGTTACTGGCCATCACGATGCTTAATCCTTGGGTATAGGGAGCGAGTCGTGACAATGGTTTTGCACGTGCAGCCAGTGCCCCCGCACGTGCAGTTTTAAGGTCAATCCCGGTTTCGTTTTCGCTCCACTTTTCTACTTTCTGGGCCTCCATTTGCATGGTTTTAAAGTGTTTTTCATGTGCATTCACATCTCATAAACACGAATTAAATATAGAACAAAAAATTAGAATCGAACGAGTGAACAACGGATCGAATGATTGAATTGTGTATTAAGTTGTTGTGCTTGAACTTGTTTGTTCAGGTTGGACGCCGTATCTTTAGTGCATCTTTAGCACGTGTTTCTGGGTGCCCACTATGAGTGACACTGTTGTAAAGCTATGTTCAATTATGATTAGTTTCTGATTGATAAAAATGTATTATTTTATTGAAATGATAATATTTACTGATGAATGATTGTTTTATTTTCTGAACTAGTACTTATGGCATCTATAGCATATTGTTATTGCTATTGTTATTATTGTTGTTACAGAGATCTCTGTCAGTTCCAATTCTTGTAATTATTGCTATTGCATTAAGGACCATCAAATGATTGTTCGGTCTTTAAGACCTATTGAATTGTTCTGCCATTGGATGTACCACGTATGACTATTATGAATCAAAACGATTGATATGAGATGAGATATTGACTGAGAAAATGATCTATTGATAAATTAACTGTTTCAATTATTGTAAGGATATCATTCATAACCCCTTTACACAATTGTTATTCACCGAGCTCTAACTCATTATTTATTATATATATATAGGTGATTGAGCACTGGATCAGAGTTAGTAGCGTCGACCCAAATCCTATTTTTGTCAAGCCAACCATTGTGCCTCACCACGAAGTTCCGAACCAACACGGGTCAAAGCTTTGGTGGCTCGAATTCACCCTTTTGATTTGTAATTAAGGATTACGTGTGTTTTATGACTTTTGTTACTACTATTTTGGCAATGAGATTTAATTCCCTAACTTATGCTTCGTTTTGTATATAAGTGAATTGTGGACTTAAGTGTTGTGTATATACAAGTATAAGAAAGATTATTTTGTTCATTTAAGTCCTCACAGCTCATTGGACGATATATTCTATGATTGATTGGCTTCTGCCAGCCACCTTTTATTGTATAATTGTCATTATTAATAAGCAGGCCTTTGGTAATTACAGATTACTGGCCGGTTATGATATTAAACCCATAGAGATGGGTTTGGGTCGTGACAAAAAGCATTCATTCTCAAATGTTCCATTTTTTTGGTTCATGCATTCTGTGTGAGTGATTTTCTGATCACACTGCCCACCTAGTAATCAGCTGGAAAAACACTGACAGAATAGATGGCCTCTAGCTAACCTGCAACAGAAAGAGAAGTCTCCGGCGGTAGTTCAACCACCCGGGGGCACTCCGACGATCAAGTCAGTATATCTTTCAAAGATAATCAAGTGCTAAACTCACAAGCTTAAGCATAAAAAGCATACCTTAGACCCATGGGGGTGCCTCTCTTTTATAGCCAACATAAACCTAGTCTCAATAAAAGTCTAACTTCTATAGACTCAGGATTATTGCTAATCTTGGACTCCCAGTAAAATTAGGATAAACTCTCTAAGAGTCTTATCTTAATACAAATCGAAGTCTTCTCTCATTCTAGGACTCTTGTCCCTCATCCAGGTTGAGTTCTCTTTTCATTCTAGGACTCTTGTCCCTTATCCACTTATCTCAGATTCCGATATCTTCGAAGATAATCTCGGCCTTGCCGAGATCACCTCGGCGTCATGACCAAGGCACGTGGCACCTCGGCTGACACGTCAGCATCACCTTGCCACGTGTTGGTACTTAGAAAATATATCCCTACAGTATCTAACATATTTCTTAAAATGCTTTATATCAGCCTACTCACCTCAATCGTCTATAATATCCAAAAACACAAATCAATTAAAAGAAAAGAAAAAGAAGATAGAAATAAAGAAAAATAATTCAACGACAAGTGGGGATTATTCTAAACATATCTAAAACTATGGTGCCGTTTGGTAACACTTATGTTTTCAATTTTCTATTTATATTTATAAAAATTTTAAAAACTCAAATAAAAACTTATTTGGTAAAAATTTTGATTTATAAATCAGTGGTCTCAGTTTATAAATTTGGCCAAAAAATGAAAACACCAAAAATGTGTTTCCGTTTTGAGTTTTGAGTTTTTTTTTTAATTTATATATATATATATATATAGTTTCCTTTGTTTTCTTTAAAAGTTTATTTTTAAAATTAATTAATTAATAAATAAATCATTTTCTATTTCAAACAATTACATTTTTTTATTTTTTATTTTTTTCTTAAAGTAGTTTTAGTTTTGGGCAATTACTTGCTTTTTTTTTTATTCTATATATTGTAATTTTGTGCATTTTAAGTGTATGATATTTTTACTAATACACTCGGAGATGCACTATGAAAGAAGTATCATGCAAAAATCAAGCAAAAAGAAGAAAAATAAATATAACAATAGGATGAATGTGGAGCAAATATCAAAGATCAAAACTCCCAAAGTAAGCAAGCAAGCAAACAAGCAAGTAGAATAGAATGTTTAACAATAGACATTTGAAAATTTGTAATAAAATTTTATAACTTTTCTTTTTGCTAAGAAAATTATATTTGATACTAACTAAATAAGATGCTATTAAAATAGTTTTTTTTTAAAAAAAAAATTGAAATTAAAACTATAGTAAATTTATATAAGCATAATTGCGAACCACATTTTTTACTTAATGTATATATTATATTGACTACCTTTTTTAGGTTTATTTTTTTTAAGTATTTATATAGAAGTAAAAAATTGTTGCTAGGAATAAATTTTTTCTTAATTTAGTTATAAATTTTGCCAGTACATTATTTTTTAATTTTGAATAAAAACAAATACAAAATAATTGTTTGCAGATATGCTGAATTTATTATATTCCTTTTTCTGTGTGTTAAAAAATTAAAAATCACAATTCATATATATACAAATAATTATAAACGCAATTCGTGTATAACAAAAGTGGAACACTAGTATATATATATATATATTTAGATATCGTTTTTAATAAGTGGATTTATATCTTTTTAATAACTTATATCTATTAGGTTAAACAAGTGGACTTAAAAAAAAAAAAAAAAAAAAATTAAGATTGACTTTGGAATAATTAAATTATGTTTGATATCAAACTTTGGCGCCAATTCGGTCAAGCCGGAATGGGTCGGTTAAACATTCTATTGGGAACCTCGTCTTGACTCTTTTATGTGGTATTCATTCTTATTCACCTCTTGGAATTACATCCAGTAGACTGAGATCTCCAGCCTGATCATCAAAGCCTCGTACGCTGCCTGATTATGGGAGCATTCTTTGATAAAAGAGCATGATTGATATATGATGTCCTTCTCTGGTGTTGTGTGACAAAGACAGCTCCTACTCCCAACTAGTTGTACGTTTTGTTGATGGAGATTTCAGTCTTTGATGCTAAATCGAAATATAGCTCCCAAGTGAGAGATTGGGTTAGTTGTATTAAAATTTATGGCGCTGTTTGGCAAGTTGTTTTTTTGATTTTTTTAGTTAAGTTAATAAAAATAAAATAGATTAAAATAGTCAATAAAATAAAATATTACATATAATTCATAATTATTTCACTTTTTTTTTTTATAGTCTTATTTTTTATTTTAGTTAGACTAAAATAGAAAAAAAAATTCAAATAATCAATTAAAATTATCAACTTTCCAAACAGGGCTTAGTATGAATCACATTCAAATCTGACCCATGTGATATTTAAAAAAAAAAAAAATTAAGATTGACTTTGGAATAATTAAATTATGTTTGATATCAAACTTTGGCGCCAATTCGGTCAAGCCGGAATGGATCGGTTAAACATTCTATTGGGAACCTCGTCTTGACTCTTTTATGTGGTATTCATTCTTATTCACCTCTTGGAATTACATCCAGTAGACTGAGATCTCCAGCCTGATCATCAAAGCCTCGTACGCTGCCTGATTGTGGGAGCATTCTTTGAGAAAAGAGCGTGATTGATATATGATGTCCTTCTCTGGTGTTGTGTGACAAAGACAGCTCCTACTCCCAACTAATTGTACGTTTTGTTGTTGGAGATTTCAGTCTTTGATGCTCCATCGAAATATAGCTCCCAAGTGGGAGATTGGGTTAGTTGTCTTAAAATTTATGACGCTGTTTGGCAAGTTGTTTTTTTGATTTTTTTGGTTAAGTTAATAAAAATAAAATAGATTAAAATAGTCAATAAAATAAAATATTACATATAATTCATAATTATTTCACTTTTTTTTTTTATAGTCTTATTTTTTATTTTAGTTAGACTAAAATAGAAAAAAAAATTCAAATAATCAATTAAAATTATCAACTTTCCAAACAGGGCTTAGTGTGAATCACATTCAAATCTGACCCATGGTTTGTCCACCCCTACTTCCAACGTGAACCATCGGGCCAGCTCACTCGTGGAGGTTAAAGGGTTTATTTCAAACTTGTGATGCGATTGCGTGGCATTACAGCTAAGGCAATAGTCGGTTCCATCTAGTGTGGCATCATCATACCCCTCACCAACATAAACGCCAACAAATGAATGCCACAAACCCAAAGAGTAAAATGTTACTACAAAACCTAGTCACGTGACGTTCACATGACCAAAATTGCAGTGTGGCAAGTTTCTATTGCTCAGACCCAAGTGCATCTGATAAACCCGTTCCACCCAATCTCAACCCCACCGCTTTACAACTCGTTATTTTATCAAATTCGCAGGGGCAAATATAAAAGTCTGTTATCGACATTGAACCTCCCGCGTTGCACACAAGCAAGCAGATATCAGAAGTGTGGAGAGTGCCTCTCTCTCTCTCTCTATCTCTATCTCTATAACTCACCACTCTCTGCGGAGGGTTTTTGTGCAAAATTGTTGGGGAAGTGAAGAAGAATCAACCATGAATAGACGCAACGATCCGAACCCTTTTGAAGAGGAACAAATCAATCCATTTTCGGTAACCTTCCTCAATCTTATACACATACACATGCCCTTTTTTAGATCTGGTCGCTTTTCCGCCTTTTAATTTGAATTATTTTTTGATTTGTCTATTTATACTGCTATGCTGTTGTTGTTGTCGTTGTTGTTGTCGTCGTCAATTTCAGTTGTTGATGGGTTTAGCTTGCTGCGTTTTGTGAGGGTCTAGATCGGAGAACCCTAGATTTTGTGCAGTGGTTGGAAATGTGGTTGACTAAATTTCTGTAGAGAGTTTGTTGAAATTATAGAATAATGGGTATTTTTGTTTTGTGATTGTAGGCTAAGTGGTGGGATGTGACATTTTTTTAATTGGGAATTTTGTGGGTATGATATGGCTAGGTCTGCTATGTCTGTATTGGGTGGTGAAACCAATAAAAGGAACCGTTTCCAATGAATTGTGCAATTCTGATCTTATTGGTTGAAATAAGGTTGTGTCATAGAGCTTGAATTTCTCGTATTATATATACCAGTGTAGGGGATAATTTTGGTCCACAATTTATCTTTGAAAGGTGCAATTAGAGATCTAATTGTAATAAGTTTTTGAGTGTCGTGATCATAAGACCTAAATGTAATAAGTTTTCAACCTTATTTATCACAATTTGATGTTTGTAATGATTTTTAATCAACATTGTAGCCCCTAACGTATGTTTATTATATTATAAAATTTTATATTGTTTTCAAGGCCAAAAAGATTGAAAAAATTTATGTAGTAAGGGATTTAACTATATATAGGATAATTAGAAATGCTACTAGAATAGAGAATTGATAATTCATTACAATTAAATTTCATCCAATATCATCAACGGAAGTTTCTCTCCATTTCCCATGCGACATTGTTATTATTAGTCACTTTGCAATTGCATTGTTAATTCACAAGAAAAAAACAAATTAATTAATTTGAATGAATTAGCAAATTTTTCATTTTTAATACTAATTAATCTAATGTGGATACAAAAATAGAAATTAGATTTTTTAAGGAAATTCACTTGAATGGGATTATGGGAGAAAGTGAAAATTTTCGCATACCCACTTGCCACAAATACAAGCACACGGGCTACACACAAAATTATAATATTTTTGTGAATTTGCGATATGTTATATAAAAAAATAAATAAATACAAATACAACTAGTGAACTACATATTTTTGTATTTTGTATATGAATATGATGTATAAGAAAAGAAGTAATTTTGAGCAACAAAAAGTAGCGTCTGAACACAAAAAAGCCAGAAAAGGGGAATATTTTGGCAAGCAATGCGCAATGGTGCGTGTCGGCTGATTCTCCAATTCTAAGAAACATGGACATGTGACATGACGCAGATACGACATACCGACACGTTAATTTTTAAAAAATACAGGATACGACACGTGGGGGACATGCTTGAAATATATAATTTTTGTAAAAAAATGATGTATAAAAAGAAATAGAGAATTGTATTATTGATTGATATATTGATGTTTCTAAGAAGCATAGATACGGACATGTGACACAACACGGACACGTGACACGACATGAATACGATACGGACACGCCGACACATCAATTTTCAAAAAATAAAGGATACGACACGTGGGGGACATGCTTGAAATATATAATTTTATATATTTATTATATGTTATATGTATGAATATATCATTCAAAGATAATAAAAAATACAATATAACAAATTCTTATAAATCTATATGATTTTTGTTTTATTATTGTATCTTAAGTTGTTTTGTTCAAACTTGTAATTAGTTTCACACGTGTCTAATTGATAGACAAGTATGTTTAAGCAATTGACACGTGTGTCCTTCAAGTGTCCAAAGAGTGTCCAAATCTTTAAAAAAAATTAAAAAATAGGACACGTTTTGAAGAGTGTCGGACATGTGTCCTAAGAGTGTCGCAAGAGTGTTGGTATCCGACACGAATACGACACAGATACGTCAAAGTATCCGTGCTTCTTAGCTCCCAGTTATGGAAATGATACCCAATATGTGTATTGGCCGATAAGTATGTTATTTTATTTTGTGGCAATACAAAGCAGAGTATTTGAGTTGGGATGCCCAAAATCTGTTACGTAACAGCTGATATTTTGATCCATGAAATCACCACCTCATTCAATGTGTGAAGAAACCTTTATTTAATTAATTCCTTTAATTAATACATTGTCATACTTATCCATTTACATATACATGCTTTTGATGCCTAAATGAAATTTCAATGTGGCTGAAAGTATTATCAAAGTTGATGAAATCTAGGAATTATTGCTTCACATTTTAATGAAATATAAGAAAATAGTGCCATTATGTTCATGTTTGCTAGGATAATGCAATCTATGCATTTAATAATGACCTTAAATGTTTGGATCCCTTTGTTTTTCAAGTTCAAAAATCAGTTGTTGCTTTTGGAGTAATGTAAGATGCATATCCCATGTTCTTCTTTAGTAGGCAAGCCAAAATTAGCCCTATTTTCCTTTTCAAGTAATTGGGTATGATAACACATTTAGACATGAACTTTTAGCCTACATAAAATGGTTGAATGGGCTGTTGATGTAGGGTATAAGGAGGTCAAAAAATTATGTTCAAGGGATGGGATCCTTGTGGGACTCGCTGAGTTAAAATTTCTCTTTGGAGATTGACTCTGGTGGTAGCTCATGTGTCTTTGTTGGGGACTTTGGTTAAGGTTATGATTTTAAGTCAGTAATGTAGGCAACTTTAGGATAGTTGGAATTTCACCACCTTAAAATGATTTTTTATAGTGGGTCTAGTCTAGGCCAAGAAAAAGGTCATAGGATTAGGATAAGATAAGATAGATCATAGAAGGGTTCTAGAGTTTGTGAACCAAAAAGAGTTGGTATTGGCTTGAGTTTTGAATTTGTGGGTTGCTGGCTTTGCTAAAAATTAGGCATTTGAAACTCTGGTAAAGCGTTTTTGTTGTTAAATTAAACTCCAAAAGCTAGGAGATAGTTTGGAGCTTTATGAGGATGTGAGAGGCTAGGGTTCTGAGCCAAAATATGGTTTTTTCTAGGGTTGTTTATGGTCTCCCAAGAAATTCAATCAAGCTTTCTTCAGGTTTTAGGTTGCCAGGGTTTGATGTGGTCCAAATGCAAAGTTATTTGTGATCGCCTAATCCAAAGAGCGAATGAAAACATAATTCACCCCATGATAATATACCAAATGCATTAAACAATCACCTCATAATTAATTATTGGGTAAATTACAAATATACTCATTGAGGTTTGTTTAAAATACAGATTGCCTCTTGTGGTTTAAAAAATTATAAATACCCCATCGTCAGAATTTTTTATTTAACAAAATTAACTGAAAAATTGAAATTCCTAATTGCTTTCCTATCAATAACAAAATTACCTAAATTATTAATTGAAATAAATTTCTGATATTGTTACAAAATATTAATTGACTTGATGATTTTTAATAAAATGGGTTATTTGTTATGAAATTAGAAATTTCAACGGGTGGGATATAATTTCTAGAACCATAGGGGGCACTTTTTATTTTAACCAAACCTTAGGGGGTGTATTTGTAATTTACCCATAATTATTTTGCATAGTAATCTGAATCAATTTTAAAAGGTCCACACCAAACACAATTTATAAAGTTCTAGTCAAAACTGATTGTTGTCTTCAGAAAGTAAAGAACCTTGTGATTGTAGTAGACACAGATGTATGCAGAGCAATAAAATCTGTGATTGGTGGGCCATGTTCTTGGTGAAGTATGAATTTGGATGAACTGTTCAGGTCTGACTTAAGGTACTTGTTGCCTCTGCAAGTAACCAGTTAAAGCATCGTTGTCTAATTTTTTTTTTTTTTTTGGCACAATATATTGGTTTTTAATTCTCATTGTTGTTTGAATCATGCATTTTGGATTTTGGATCCTAAAATTTTCTACCTGTATTCATTATTTATATGGTTCATCATGCTATCCAAATTGTGCTTTGTGTGCAGAATGGCAGTGCTGCTCCTGGATCAAAGTCACGCATTCCTCAAATGGTTGCTCAAACCCTGGGTTTCGGACAAAAGCATGATGCAACTGTTGGATTTTGGGCCCTAAAATTTTCTACCTGTATTCATTATTTATATGGTTCATCATGCTATCCAAATTGTGCTTTGTGTGCAGAATGGCAGTGCTGCTCCTGGATCAAAGTCACGCATTCCTCAAATGGTTGCTCAAACCCTGGGTTTCGGACAAAAGCATGATGCAACTGTTGATATACCATTGGATACAATGAATGTAATGAAGTTACAGTTCCTTATTTATTTGCCCTTTCTTAGTATTCAGAGTATTGAGTTGTGTATCATCTGGTTTGATATGGCAGGATTCCAAAAAAAAGAAGGAACTTGCAGCTTGGGAAGAAGATCTGAAAAGGAGGGAACGAGTTAGTTTTACAATTCTTTTATTGAGCATATGCTTGCAAATGCACCTCAAAAAACTTGTTAATGTTTTCTTAATTGTAAATTGATCATTTTGCTGCCTTCAAAATGACAACCAGACTGCTTGATGAAACAATGGCACTCATAGTATGTCTTGATTGCATGCACTTTTCTAACATAAATTGTGTACTTGTTTTAAGCAGTACTGATGCATGTTACACTTTCCAGGAAATTAAACGAAGGGAAGATACTGTTGCCAGTGGTAAGCCATGAGATGAAGGGCAAGCAATATTCATTGCACAGGATGTAGTTTTGTTTGCTTTTCCTGGATAATGACAATGTTCTGATTTATTTATCCCAATATTTCTTTTCAGTTGGTGTTCCCACAGATGGTGATAGGAACTGGCCTCCATTTTTTCCAATTATTCATCATGATATATCCAATGAGATCCCTGTTCATGCTCAGAAGTTGCAGTATTTGGCTTTTGCGAGTTGGTTAGGTATGGATGGTTTTGTTCTTTTGATTACAGAATTGTTCATTTGGACTACATTTCTTTCAACTGTAATGAAATAGTTCCACCTTGAGATCAATTGATAGGGAAAAATTGTTAGTAAAGTATTATTCTTTTAGTCAGTTATGAAATGTTTGTACAATTCCATACTAGTTTTCCGGAAAACCTTCTTTGGCAACTTGCATGCTTTCTGCCTTTTGCATCAGCTACCACGATAAAATGTCAGACTTTTGAACTGAATATTGTCAATTAGTGTGATGGATTTTATATCTCCTCATTTTGGAATTTGGACTTATTTTTACATTTTGCCCTTTCCCTTTTTCCGTTTGTGAGTCCAGCTGTGAGCTTCTGAGGGTGGATCATTCAGATATTTCTGTCTTAGCTAATTGCTTGCTTTTAGCAGCAACCCATCCTTCCAAACCTTATCTGCAGTTCATAAAAAAATACTCAAGGTCAATTATTATTTTACTTTTGCGAACTGCCTAAATCTTTTGTCTCTTTTGTTGTGGAACTTGAAGTTGAGATCATCCAGAATGGTTCAGGTAGCTCTCAGTTGTATTATATCTTTGTTTGAAACAAAGCCTTTAAAGAGTTTGTGTTTGTTTTCAAAGCCAGTTTGTTTGGTGGTTATAGAGGGGATAGTTTGATGATGACTCAAGTGACTTAATCCGCCTATCCCTCCACCACCACCCCCAAAAAAAGTCTTGGAAGATCAATATTTGAAATTGGATGATACAAGAGAGGGTTTTTTTTTTTTTAATTTTGTTTTCATTTTCTTAAATTGTCTTTATGACATTTTGGTAAGGAGACTTCTATGGATCTTCACTTGTTC
Source organism: Camellia sinensis (assembly GCF_004153795.1). NCBI lineage: Eukaryota > Viridiplantae > Streptophyta > Magnoliopsida > Ericales > Theaceae > Camellia > Camellia sinensis. The sequence continues at coordinate 347,119 of NW_021025670.1, read as the reverse complement.
GTGTGACTTTGTTCTAATTCTTCTCATTCTAACTTTGTCCTGTCATTTATATGTTTTCCTTTTTCCCACTTCCATTTCAGGTATAGTTCTTTGCCTTGTATTCAATGTTATTGCTGTGACGGTTAATTGGATTAGAGGTGGAGGTAAGGTTTCTAATATATATATATTCTTTTATAAATACCTTTGGGCATATATATATTTAAATTTTTGACAAGCTTCAGTATAGTGCTTCTGACATGTTTCACTATTTCCAGATGTAAAGATTTTTTTCCTGGCAACAATCTATGCCATACTTGGATGCCCTCTTTCATATGTCCTATGGTACAGGCCACTTTATCGTGCTATGAGGTATTCAACCATGCCTTGTTTTGTCTTTTCATTTCTTGATTTCATCCTATGCAATCTGTGGGAAACTTCAAATTCATCTTACCTTTTTTGGGGGGTTGGATTGGGTGGGTTGGGGGAAGGACTCACTTGAGGTCATTTGAAATGAATATGTTGAGATTTGTCTTTCGTGCTATGCAATTATAAATAGAAATTTAGAAAATTGATCAATGTTAAATGAAGTGTATTTATATGGGAGTATAAACCATATATTCTCCTTTGCCCTCATTCTAGCCATGCCTTATGTTAGAATTTGCTGTGTCAGTGATTATTAATAGTTATTTTGTGCACATGCCTTATGTCTATCTACTTCTTATGGTCACTCAAGCTGCAGACGCAGACTAGCTGCAGCCCAGGTGATTCAGGGTGCAAAGAATGACCATAAGTGGCTCAAGAAACAGAAAAATAAGGAGGCTATTTGTCTGTTTGTTTTCATGATTGTTGATCATATCAATGGCATACATGCTGTTTAATTTGTTGAGTGAATTTTAAATATCTGAATTGGAAAGATGCTGTGGTTATAGCATGAAAGTTCTGGACATGGTGGTAGTTGTAGTCATGTGACTATCTGTTTCCAAATTGCAGGACGGACAGTGCATTGAAGTTTGGTTGGTTTTTTCTGTTTTACTCGGTGAGTCCGGTTCATGCCCTGTGAATGTTATTGCTTCTCCTTGTAGTTAATGTCTTATGTTTCCTTGTCTTTGATGGTACTGGCACTTGCAGCTCCACATTGTTTTTTGCGTATTTGCTGCTATTGCTCCTCCTATCGTCTTTCATGGGCAGTCATTGGCGTAAGTTTTTACATTTTTTGTTTTGTATTTCTGTTTGAGGAATTTATTTTGATTAGATGATCAATTAGTATTGTATTTTATGTTTAGTTGTTCTTGTAAAACTATTATGTGATTTTTTGGGGTTTTAACTGGCATTGTTTCCTGCCTAATATTTTTCACTTTATGAATAGCACTGTTTCCAGTTTTTCACAGTGGCTCTTTAAGGGCACTCATGTTTTACAGGTGGATGTCTTGTGGTGTATTGTTGTTTAATAGACAGAAATTGTGACAGATTAGGCAGCTATCTGATGGTCCTTATATGCTACATTTCTAAAACAAGAAAGTAATTTGAATCGTGAATCGAATTGTAGCTAAATAAGATTTGATAATCTTAAGCTTTCAGATTTGTCAGGGTTGGAAGTGGTGTTTTATCATGATAAATTGCAACTTTGTCAAGACTCTCCAGATAGCAACCTTTACTGAATCTTCAGAATAAGAGGCATGGGTAGGTCTATACTAGAGTGGGAGACTCACTCAATACAGGAGGTCTCTAGTATAGAAATCTTTACTATTTTTTACGCCATTAAAAATGCAAATTTAGTTTTTATTTTTAAGTTATTGTTTACTCATCCTTATCCTTCACTTTGATCTTGTAACTAATATTTTCCTCTTCATGTTTTCAAATCTCAGGGGCATCCTTGCAGCAATTGATGTCTTTTCTAGGCATGTGTTGGTGGGGGTAAGTTGTATAATGTGTCACCCTCTACACATGTATCTTATTGTTTTCTTGCATTTATTTGTGTAGATTTTATCATTAGGGTGCTGCAATCCTATCTTTTTTTATGGAATTATTTTGAGAAAGTCATTTATTGTGTCCAAACTTCAGGTGTTATAATTTTGATGTCTTGATCTAGATTACCGGATGGTGGGCAGGAGTCAGTTTGACACTTAAAATACAGTGAAATCTAGTGTGTTTTAAGAAGCATCTACAATCAGTTTATAAAATTTATTCTATTAGGACTAATGTATAAAATTTGACTGTTCGTGTATAACAATATGAGCAATTAATGTTCTGTGTATTTGTTTGTTTTTTTGTTTTTGTTTTTTGCACTCTATTGAATTTATGGATACAAGTACAACTAATATTGCTATGTTTTTTTGCAGATTTTCTACTTGATCGGGTTTGCCTTGTTTTGCTTGGAGTCGCTTTTAAGTTTGTGGGTTCTTCAGGTTAGCCTCTGGAAAACTGAAAATTGCCTTTTTACTTATAAATATCCTACTTGTCCTTGCCCTTGTTTTTGTTTTTCCTCTTCACGTCGTACTTATATACTATTACTTTTTTGTAGTGCAGAGGATCTATAATAATGTTCTTGCGTATGAAAATAATATATTACTAATAATATATGTCAATCCTCTACATTGTTGAAAAACCAAACAATTTGATTCGTATGTTTTGATGAGTTCCAATCAAAACGATTCCGATTGTGCTATTGTATTGAAAGCTGAGTGAATCATCATGATTCAATTTGCGATTCACAGCAATTCAATTATGTTTTTGTTTGCATAGTGCATGAAACGTCATTTTTGCCTCTCGATCAAGAAATAAAAAAGAGATCACCTAATTATATTGCAATGATGATATAAATACTATTTAATTATATTGATATTTATTTAATTTTAACCACTAATTTTTAGTTTCACCTACAGTAGTTTCATTCTCTTGAACTCTCTATTTGTTCTTTTGTTGTGCAGAAAATTTATATGTACTTCCGAGGTAACAAGACAGATGTATGAAATCCAGCATCTTTCCATTCAGATGTTTAGTGTTATGTTACTCTCTGTTGAGCTCCTGAGTATATTCTGCCCTCACTCCATTTTCATTGTTGAGTTAGTTGATTGAGTTTGAGATACTGATTGACATGCTCTGTTTTATTTTTCTTTTCTTTTTTCTTAATTTGGTTCTATATTCAAGGTTTATCTTTTTCTGCAACATTGAAGGACCTTGAATGTTCTTGTATTTTGATAATTCGTTCTTGTTTACATAAAAACTGTTCCTTTGTTTCATAGCCACAGATTAATAGTGTACAAAATTTGATCGACAGATATATATCTTGAGCATTCAGTCGCCTATCAGACAGGTTATTTGCAATTTCATTCTGTCAATTAGTTGGGAAGCATCTTGTAGGTTATCTGGTTAAAAAATTGGTTTCAAGTTGGATCAAATCTGAATATACTGAAAAAAACACTTCCATTTAAAACACTATGAATGGTGACATTGTCCATTCAGTCCATGGGAGGCCAGTAAACATTCGGCCTAAATAAGCACTTGGTTTAGACACACACACACACACATATATATATATATATATATATCATAGCCTGACTGCTTTTTATGCTGAAACACAAAACGGGATTGAGTAGGTGTTTGGCATGTACTAAAAAAGTGTACTTTTTTTGGATACATACGCTTGTTTAGGTTATATCAATCAACATCTATCAATATTTATTAACATTTCTTCTCTATTTTTTATCCATTTTCTTTACTTTTTTACATTTTTTTTTTGTTATAAAAAGTTAAAAAGTACATTTATTTTGAACATTTTAAATCACCTTGAATTTCTACTCATATGAAAGGTTGGATATCTTTGACAAGATTGTATTTTTTGGTTGAAATGGACGGATCAATCTCCTTCCGAGCATGTTTCACAGCCACTTATTTGTCCTAAAAAGTTGCCTTCTGGATTGAAGATGACGGATTAACTTCATATATATTATTTAGGCTTAAATAACAATGTCAAATTGTTTAAAATATTAAAAAAGCGGTGAAAAACTATAAAAATATGATATTTATTTATTTTTTTATTTTTTAAACCACACTATAAAACAATACAGTATTACTGCAAATTTGAACTTAGACTGTTAAAGTAACATAACAAGATTGTTATTAAAAAAATCCATGACCGAGGATCTTGACTCACAATTTCATATTATTTTCAGAAACAGTTTTCAAAATAAATTTTCCATGTTTTTTCTGATAATGAGAATATAAGGGTCTCGTCTGGAAAGTTGACTATTATAGTTGATTTTTTAGTTTTTTTTAAATTATTTTTGTTTGGTTAAAAAAGTTGTGTTTGAAAAGTTGGTTAACTTTTTTTTTTATAGTTGACTTGATGGTTGTGAGAGAAAAAATAAAATGATTATAATTTGGATATGATATTTTGTCTTATTAATTATTTTAGCCTATTTTGTCTTTATTAACTATTTTAACCTTAACCTACTTTCCAAATTTATTCTTCTTTTTATTTCACCTTCCATTTCCATAACAAATTACATAATGTTCAAAGAAAAATGGGATTTCTAAATTTTAAGCAATTTTTTTTTTTATTAGAAAGAAATTTCCATTAAGGAAACCAAACGGCACATATAAAGAGGAATCCATCCGATCAGATAAACTTACACCAAACAAAGAAAAGACGAAATCAAGAAATCACACAGAAGTAAATCTATGAAAAAATCCAAACACACAACTCGTGCTCGTACTACAAAGTAGAAGCCAATCGATTGGCCGTAGAGCATGTCTAAGATAGATCATACGTTACAATTACAGAGTGGGTAAGCTACATCAAGTACCGATGGATTCATAAAAAACCAAACCAAAACAAAAACAGTAACCGAAAAACTCAACCTCGAACCGGAGACAGCCAGATCCGTGGAGACATACCAGATCCGGAGTAGATCTGGTGGTGGGATAGTGGTGACAGCTAGGCGAGCGATTGAGGAGGACGAATAAGGCAGATCTACACCGACAGGATAGAGAAACAGAAACCTAGCAAGCTTTCACCATAAAGGAAAGAAAACCCCTCACCGAGAGGGAGAGATTGGGAAGAAAGCTCCCAAAATTTATTTAGCAAAAAACCAAGAAACGAAGGGGGGAGGGAAGAGAGGTGAGAGGTGGCTGGAGGCCGAAGCCGTCTCCCTCTCTCCAAACAACTCTGCACTCAAGAAACCCTAAGAAAAGGGGAAGAGAGAGATATTCTCGGTTAAAGAGAGAGAGAGAGAGTCTTCTTACCTAAATTTTAAGTAATTGGTGAACTGAAAAGTTGTAGGTAGGACCAGAGGAGTTTGGAAGGGAACAAGTTATATGAAATTGTAATTTTTTTTGAAATGAAACTTGCAAACGAATCAAACTGTTCAGGAATAGTTTAAGCTCAGTTAATTTTCAGTGAACCGAACATGAATATATCAAAAACTCAACCAATTTTCAATGTGTGGGTGAATTTGGATCACAAATTAAATTTTCAGTGCCCTTTTTCATTTTCTTTTCAATTTCATATGCACTTTTTCTTTTCACTGGTTACTGATATTGTAATTTAGGAAAACTTCATATAAAGATGTGGTCCTAAAATGAACTCCCTTACTATAATATTACCACACATTTCACAGAACTTTTCTATACACACTCACAAACAGTGTCGAAAGTTGAATTGAATGTCCAATTATGCTACGTGCATAAAAAAAATCAAGCATAAAATACACAAATGTAAGTTAAAAAATATCCGCATTTATTTTACATTTATAAATACATATATTTGGGTTACGGAAAATGTTTGGTAACTCAAATTTTTGTGGCTCAAATGGCTCAAATCTGTCAAAACGACGTCGTTTTACACTCATTTACACTCAAAACGACGTCGTTTTGAATGATTTGAGCCATTTAAATTACAAAATTTTGAACTATCTAACATTGTTGGTTTGTTACATATGTAAATTTTGTGTTTAGTAGTGCACCTAAACTTTTTTTTGGAGGTCAATAATGTCCATATCTCATCCATTCCCACCCTCCTCCCCCTCATCTTCAATCAGCCACTTTAGTGCTTCCATGTGGCATTGCAAATATCCAAACTCCAACAGATGACCCACCATGCTTCCACATGCCCCTATGCTTATGCTTATCACTAAGACCATCACCTCATCAACAATTCTATCTCTTTAATTTATAAATTAGAAAAATATATAGAAGAAATTATGACTATGAAACTCTCCTAGGCATGATCTTTTTGGATCTAATAATGCAAAGTAAACTCTAAATATTTACAATTATCTACTAATTAGAAATATCGATTAAGCACATAAAACACTAATTCTAATCGAACCCAAAACATTTAAGTTTATGGCTTGCTTCAAAATTTGTTTCTTATTTTCAAATCACTTTAAAATATTTTATTTTTAAAAAAAAATATTATTTGATGCGACAATTGGACCTCCAATCCCACTCATTTACACCAAGGCAAATGTCCATTTTCCTTCAAAAATTATGAGTAAGGAAGATCACCTGATCATATGCCCATCTAATGAAATTATATCATATCTCTATTATTCCCTTATTTTTAGTGTCATATAATTCTTAAACTTCTTGTTTTTAATTGGGCACACCGCCAACCTGAAATAATTACTCTCCTACTTTAAAAGAGAGATGATCCAGACCCTCAGTTGGAGGTGACCCCATCACCCCACATACACATTGGGGGCAAGGAGAGGATGACAAAAAAAAGAAAAAAAAAATAGACCAATCAACATTCACTGGGTGGTGGGAGTCACCCGGGGGTCTCACTCTTTTCCCCCACCTTAAAATTACCCACGGAGTTGTCCAAAACAAGGGGGTTTAGTCACAGAGAAACACATAGACACATCATTCAATTCCCCCATAAAAAATCAAACACTTCCCATCCTTCAAAACTGCCATCTGTTTCTGCAACCAAAACCTCTTTAATTTGTTTCTCGGACTTTTTCCTTCGGACATCGAAAGAAAACTACCAAAACCCATTTCATGTCACCTCCCAAACCAAGCTAAGTATTCCACTCTCTCTCTCTCTCTCTCAAATTCCTTTTTCTGGGTAAAATGGCAACCTGCAATGTCTACACTATCCAATCCCTCAACTCCTCTACTTGCTCAATCTCCACCTCCACAAATACCCAATTGGGTTTTCACCAGAAACAGCTACTCTTCTACACCACTAGCAACACCACCACCATGAGAGGCTGCAGTGGCGGCGGCGGCAATTCAATAACATGCTCAGCTGATGGCAAGACAGTGGTGATAGGTTTAGCAGCTGACTCGGGTTGTGGGAAGAGCACGTTCATGAGGAGACTAACAAGTGTGTTTGGAGGTGGTGCTGAGCCACCAAAGGGTGGGAATCCAGACTCAAACACACTCATCAGTGACATGACCACTGTGATTTGTTTGGATGATTATCACTCACTTGACAGGACTGGGAGGAAAAAGAAGGGAGTGACTGCACTTGATCCAAGAGCCAATGACTTTGATCTAATGTATGAGCAAGTTAAGTCACTCAAGGATGGGATTGCTGTTGATAAGCCTATTTATAACCATGTCACTGGTCTTCTTGACCCTCCTGAGCTCATCAAGCCTCCTAAGATTCTAGTCATTGAAGGATTGCACCCAATGTAAGCTTCTCTCTCTCTCTCTCCCAGCATTGAAGTTTTCTTCCTTTCTTTTTCATCAAATATATTAATATTCTTCTATTTTCTAAATAATTTCCATGAAATGAGTTTTCTAATAAAGCAATTTTCATTCAATGTGTGGCTATATGATATTCACTAAGAATTGTTGGAAGAAGTTTAAAAAGATTTTATATTTTGAATGAAATCCAAGAATAGAAATCAATATGTGAACATAGGAGCTCTGTATATTGCTAAAGGATAGAAAGATATGTCAAAGCTACTGTTTGTCCATTTGATTGTGTGGCTGTGGAATTGTGACTGTCCTGTCACCTTTTATCAATTAGTCCTTGGATTGGATCATGCTTTAGGCCCAACTTTATTCTTACAATTTTGTTTTTTAACACCATATATAATTATTTTATACATATATATTAGATGTTCGGTATTACTTTTACATCAAGATATATTTTAATTATCAGAATATCACCATCAGATCATTATAATAGAATTATGTATGAATAGAATTATAAGCACCAAGGGCTGGGTACGGCTCTAGCCTATTGGATTCTTTTCTCTCACATGATAGGGTAAAAAATGAACACTTTGAGGGTTGCCTCTAAATTCACCCCCAAAAGTTTTTTTGGGGCACCCCAATATTCTATTTATTTATTTATTTTAAATACCATCATACTCCTTAATCAAATTAACAAGGTGACTAAACTGTAAACCTAACTCTGGCCATCTCCTCTCAACTCCAGCATTTTTCTGGCCGGACTTTCCCACCTATGTCACCTCCCGTCGCAAACCTCCATTCCCAGCCCTTCTTTCTTCTTCCTCATCCTCCTTATATCTAGGGTTTCGGGAGGGGCAAGAAGGAGGAGGAAGAAGATGTGAGGCAGCAAATAAAGGGAAGAGGGTGGCGGATGACCAAGAGGAGGTGGTGGCCGTTCGGAAGCGAAGATGGTGGCGACTCGTTGCAGAGGGTGGTAGGGGATTACGGTGTTCGAAAAGGGCTCCGACGTTGGAGGTGATGACAACTGGTTGAAGAGGATGGCAGGGGGAGAAGGCCAATGAGGTTGCAGGGGGATGGCTGGGGATGGTTCTTATGGTTGTTAGATGGGCTACTAGTTGGCCAACATAAGGACATCTCCAATAAGATAGAAGAAATCTCCTGGGCATTTTGGTCCAGAAGTTTTTGGAGTGGCCTATCAAACCAATTTATATATAGTCCAAGCCTAAGATTCCTTTGATTGCAACTTAATCTAATTATATAATTAATAGTTGACAATTTGGTGTTGGATATGATCTTAATTAAGCCCGTTTAATGAGTAATAATTTTGTGCATTTGTGTAGGTATGACGAACGTGTGAGGGACATCTTGGACTTCAGTATCTACTTGGACATCAGCAATGAGGTTAAATTCGCATGGAAAATTCAGGTGAATGGTCTACTAATCCATTTTGATCCAATCCTATGATGTTTTTTGCATGTCGTTAGGTGTCATTTTCCTCCATTTCTTCGATCTAATTTATGATCCAACTCTAAGACTTTCAACTGTCATTTTCCTCCATTTATTTGATCTAATTTATGTTTCGACAACTGCAGAGGGATATGGCAGAACGCGGACACAGTCTTGAGAGTATAAAAGCTAGTATTGGAGCCCGAAAGCCCGATTTTGATGCTTACATTGGTAATTCTTCTTAGCCATGGCTTAAACAACTAGATTAGACAAGCTTGCATTGTTTGGTTCCACTTTCCTCTCTAATAACTTATACTTTTAGAAGAGTTCACCTCTCTCTCTCTCTCTCATATGCACAATGTTATGACAAGCAAGGAAGCAGAAAAATCTGCAATACAACAAAACACAATACAAAGATTTACGTGATTCGGCTATAAGCGTATGTCCATGGTTAAAAGAATGGCGAAAGAGTTCCACTATGAACATAAATATTACAATGAGTTGGCTCTCTCTCTCTCAACACTCTTACATAAGCTCACAAGATCATCACAACCCTATCACTTCAAATTAAATGTATATATACAAGGATCCAAAAGTAGCAAACTGGGTCAAAATAGGCCCAAATACAAATACTGGATTGGATTTACTTGCAGGTCACCCAAGGGTAATAAGCATGATCCTGGTCAAATTCGAGAGCAACACATAAACACAAACAAAAATGCACAAGTTTTCAATGTTTTTCTGTGTGTTGCAGATCCACAAAAGCAATATGCCGATGCTGTGATTGAAGTGTTGCCCACCCAACTCATTCCAGATGACAATGAGGGCAAGGTTTTGAGAGTAAGGTTGATAATGAAAGAAGGGGTGGAGTATTTCACCCCAGTTTACCTGTTTGATGAAGGCTCTACTATCTCATGGATACCATGTGGGAGGAAGCTGACATGCTCGTACCCTGGCATCAAATTTTTCTATGGTCCCGATGCTTACTTCAGTCACGAGGTATGCAATCTCAAGCTTCAAAAAACAACTAGAAAATTGGGTGAATAGGATTGATTCAAGTGTATTCCTTGAACTATATGATGTTTATAATCGACTCTGTTTCATTTGTTTCCCTCAGGTGTCTGTGTTGGAGATGGATGGCCAATTCGACAGACTAGATGAGCTCATTTATGTTGAGAGCCATCTCAGTAGCATCTCTACCAAGTTTTATGGTGAAGTCACACAACAAATGTTGAAGCACGCCGACTTCCCCGGCAGCAACAATGGAACTGGTCTCTTCCAGACCATAATTGGAATGAAGATCCGAGACCTGTATGAGCAAATTGTTGCCACTAAGGCTGCAGCTCCTTCAAAAGCTAAAAAATTCTAAAGTATGCCTTGAATATTAAGCTATAGAGAACCAATTCGTCATATATTATCCCTACTCCACTGGACTTTTTCTCTCATTTTTCTCCAGATTTTCTTGTCCCGTCCCTCTAAGGCTCCACTAATAAGAACTAGAAACATTTCATTTGTATTTATGTCTAGTTGGAACTTTGTGGAGACTTGTAATATAGAGAAACGAAAGCAGATATGAAATTCAGTTAAGAAGATCAAGGAAACCTTTCGGCACATTGTTTACTTACCTGCATCACTTTTCTTGTATTGTCATAATTGGTAAAAGTCATCAATTGTCTCAAAAGCTCAAGTACGAATAAACTGAACTGAGCAGGATGCACAAATGGCTAGAAAACAAAGTGTAGCATGACAGATATAATGAGAAACAAAAAATGGATTTCAAGATTAAACCTAAGACCTCCATGTCTGAAACTACCACCTTCAAAGGTCTCATTTTATCCTTCAGCCACAGTTTCTTATGATACAAGGAACAACCTAAGATGGTTTGTCTCCATATCAAGCTATTGTGAAACAATTTTCATTTCTAGAATCTGGAATTCAATTTCACACTCTCTCTGTAAAAAAATTCTGGCAGTTATGGAACATTTTGCAATTTCAGTATTTCTTTTTGCAAACCAAATGATGATGATACCAAAGATTTACAGTCCCACATGCCATTCCCTTAAAAAATATCTAGATGAAGTTCCAAGAAAAGTATATAGAACACTCTCATAACCTACATCATCATTCACAATAACAGGTAGGTCGGCAAAAGAAGCATGCTTAGACTTTCATTGGCAACTGAACGATCCAAACACAAACACACACAAAATGTGGGGGGGGGTTGTTAAGATGTCTTCAGATTATATACAAAGTAATATGTTCTTATGGTCGTACAATTGTATCCCTGTCAACTCTAGAGAATTAGAAACTTGGGGGAAAAGCTTGAGTGTGCTCCATGTGCAGGGTACCAGCCAGAATTGAGCATCTTGAGGATGAAAATGATATTTCATTCATCCAACATTGGGAAAACACCATCTGTTTTTCTTCTTCAGAAAATGGCATTATAATGGTGAAATTAAATCATTATAATGGTAAAATTAAATTAGTATACTCCCAAATGGAGGAAAATAATGCATCATAATGTCAAGAACAGAATCACTTAAGAAGGAAGATATTTGGATAAAAATACTACAAAGATTAAGCATGCTCACAAACATGTTTTTTCAAGTGCCTCCAAGATACATACATCAGAAACTACATCTAAAAGGAAAGCAAAGAGCTATAAAACTAAAAATTAAAAATTAAAAAAAAGGCAGATATATACGTAACTGTGAACTTTGAACATCTTTACTTAATTGTAACAAACTTGTTAGTACCAAGTCTGGCCCAATGGTCCTTCAAGTCAAGCGGATGAGAAAGGTCACGACCCTCTGCTGCCAGTCTACATAGAAGTTTTCCATATGCTCCGCTGCTCATTTTCCTGCCAGCCACACGAGCCCCAGGCTTCATGCAACTCATGGGGAGGGGATATTCAGATATGTTAGTGGTGCAACACGACGATTGCCATCCTCCAGCACCGTTTTTATAGCAACCTCTAGCAACACCGGTACAAGAACAATACGGCGAAGGTACCCCAGAAAAATCCAAGTCAGCTTCATTGAAAACTACATTCAGATTCTTCCTCTCAACCTTTGTTCCCGGCTCAAATTGTTTCTTAGACTTTTTTGAACCAGAAGGCTTCTTTTTTGGTTGCTTTGGCCTCAATACGTCAGATGCAAATTGATTTGGACTTTTAGCAGTGGACTTCTTTTTCTTAACCTTTGTCGGATTAGTTGTATTCTCTGCCGGCTCAGACATAGGGGCAACAGAGCAGATGGGAACAGCAGCAATACCGGGTTTCGGGTCCATCTGACTTGCTTGAAAGGGATTTGAGCCAATCTTTGTCGCGGAAAAGAAATTTCCAGAATGAGCCCAAGAAAAATGGGGAATAGATGCCTCTGTGTTTGGTTCAGATATGAAAGGGTTTCTATCGTGGTGTGTCCCCATCTTTATGACTACTATTGTTCAGCGCTGCAGCTACACATGAAGATTTCTATAAGAACTTCCCAACTCATAGAACCCAATCTGCCATAGGTATCTACATATCCAGACGCAAGCTACTGATAGCAGAGGCCTTAAATCTTTTTCTTTCAGGAAAACATGCCTAAAGACTATGAGATGGAATGTATTTTCTTCTCAAGTATGCCAAAAAGCATGATACAGTTAGATAAACATCAAATCAAGCTAAAGGCAGAAGATTTACTAATAGCCACATCTGACCACATAATATAAAAGAAAGCAGCGACGAAAAAACAAAATGATTTTTTTTAAATAAAAAAAATGAAACATGGGCTGTGAAACTTATATTAAATTTGAATAATTGCACTCATTCCGTTTATTGACATAAGAACCCCAAGATTATTAGCAAATCAACAGAAGTTCCATAAAACCCACATTTGCATAATGCAAAAACTCAATAATACATCATTATCTATCCTGGCTATTCATAAATAATTTCCAAATAATTTGTTGAATTTATTCAGAAGATTATGCAATAATGTTACCTTCTCTAATTAAATCAAGGATTGCATCATGTGATCCCAATGTTTTACAACATTCTAAATGAGTCACATGCCGAATTTATCTCAAATCATAAATTTTCACCATGGGATATAACCAATTAAGTTGAAACATCCTTAAAGACAAACTGCAATCAACGTATAACAAAGTTGAGAATTACTACTAGTACCACCTGCATGAGTAGGTAAAACAGATGACAATCTAAAATCATTTATTAAGCCACGGAGCTATTGGTGTCCGTTACAAGTATGTACATAATGATATACACATGTAAATGCATACATGGATGCAACAAATTACAACAAACAGCTGAAGCCCATGAAAATGCAGAACACTATGGTGAAAGTATATCCAACTATGGTGAATTTGCAGATAAAGTGAAAGATCAATACTATCTAAGCTTCTAAAAGGGAGCTTTTTTGATAAATTCCCTTTCTAAAAGTTTTATTCCATCCAACCCATATTCTTTTTGACTATTCCATTAGGTCTTATTTGAGATAAAAAGACCAAATCACCCTACATCTCTCATGCCCCCATTAATGTTGATAGTTTAGCAGGTGTTTGGCATGCACTAAAAAAGTGCAATTTTTTTTGCATACATACACTTATTTGGGTCACATCAATCAACATCTATTGACATCTCCTCTCTACTTTTCTACCTACTTTCTCTACTTTTCTACACATTTTTTTATAAAAAGTTAAAAAATGCACTTATTTAGAACATCCCAAATCACCCCTTAATGTTGATTGTCATTATGTTTTGGTAGTTCCCATACATCAAGATGTTGACTGTCATCATATTCACAATAATTTGAAAATGAATTTTTACCATTATGTTGTTAATTACATGATATGAATATTCATAATAAAACATACAAATGTGAATGTTCACACGAATTCTGGAATATAGATAAAGGCACCATGATCATGGTGACGTGTGAAAGTTTGTATTGGGACAAAAAAATGGACAATATTAAGTAGAAATGGATAGTTTTCAATGGTAATCTTCATGTTATATCCACATGCAAATGTTAATATTCACAATGTTATATCAATATGATCATGATGACGTGTGAAAGTTCGCATTGGGGCAACACTAGCTACAGATGATGTGAATGTTCACATCACAATACTATTTACACACAGACAATGATATATCAAACCACCATTTCATTATTTTTTGGGGAAAAAAAAACAAAAAATAGAGGGTTCACATCCTTTGAACACCATCAACACCAATAGCAACCACAATCACAAAAAAAGGGGAAAATAACATATTATCACTGCTTAAAAATAAGAATGTTCACCTGTTGTGAATGTTCACATCACTACATTAGATGAGAGAGAATTTTCCGAAAATGTGTTATGAACGTTCACATCAAATGAGAGAGAAAATACAAAAACATGACAGCATCAACAATGCATTAACCACACACCACTATTTTTTTAGGTAATCAAACATGACATGAATAAGAATGTACAGATGATATGAATGTTCACATCACAACACTCGCTACACACATAGACAATAATATATCAAACCACCATTTTATTATTTTTTGAAAAAAAAAAAACAGACGATTCACATCCTTTGAACACCATTAGCACCAACACCAATAGCAATCACAATCACAAAAAGGGGAAAAATAACATATTATCACTGCTTAAAAATAAGAATGTTTATATCACTACATTAAATGAGAGAGAATTTTCCGGAAAGAGGTTGTGAACATTCACATCAGATGAGAGAGAATTCTCAGGGCGTTAAAGTCATTAAAGAACTTTTCAGAAAGGTGTCCATTTTATAAGATTATCAAATTTTTTAATAAGTTTGATGAAAAGGGAGCTTTTTTGGTTTAGGGCTATGATGCACGGACACGGGAAAACGCAAATTTTCAAAAAATGGGGAATACGACACGCTAGGGACACGTTCAATATATATAATTTTATTTATTTATTATATGTAAAATTAAAAAATATAAATATTATTTATTTATTTTAATATCAAATATTATTCACAAATCAAAATTTTCTTATAAATAAAAATAATTTATTTAAACAAATAATAATATCTAAAAAATAGAAAAAAGGAAAAGAAAAAAAAAAGAAAAAAAAGATTTTTGTTCAAATATATATCTAGTATATAATATATATACTATTATTATTAGTATATAAATATATATATGTATATATATTATTAGTATATAATGTATACAACGATCGATGGTCAAACGAGGGCATCGAAACACCATAACGAGAGAGAGAGAGAGAGAGCAGAGAGGGAGACGACACAGACGAGGAAGACGATGAAGACGATGAAGACGACACAGACGACGCAGATGAAATGAAGAAAGAAGAAGAAAAATGAAGAAAAACAGAAGAAAAGAAGAAGATCGAAGAAGAGATTTGAAGAATCGAAGAACATACCGGATCTAGGGCTCCATTTCAACAGGTTCTTCACCCTTTCTCTCTCTCTCTCTCTCTCTCTGTGCAACAGGTTAGGGTTTCTCTCCCTCTCTGTCCATAACGTGTCCATAGCGTGTCCAACAGTGTCCAAACGAGTGTCCGGTTGCAAAAATTCAAAAAAAAAAAGGGACATGTTGGGTAGAGTGTCGGACACGTGTCCACCGCGTGTCCAACGCGTGTCTGTGTCCGACACCCAAACGTTGCCTTAGGAGACGTGTCCGTGCTACATAGGTTTACGGTTTAGGGACATTAAATATCAACATTAAAGTTTGATGAAAAGAGAGCTTTTTTGGTTTAGGATTTAGGGACATTAAATATCAACATTAAAATTTGATGAAAAGGGAGCTTTTTTGATTTAGGGTTTAGAGAAATTAAATATCAATATTAAATATCAACACTAAGGCCTCGTTTGGGAACAGGCTAATTTAGTAACTTTTTGGCTATTTGACTAAAAAGGTAGGTAAAAAAACTTGTATGTTTGGGATGACTTTTTGGCTAATTACGAAAATATGCAAAAAGTAGAGAGAAAAGAGAATCTTTGATTTTTTGGTATGAGTTGTTGACTTTTTGGCTAATTTAGTAACTTTTTGGCTAATTGGCTAAAAAAGTAAGTACCCAAACGGGACCTAAATATAAGGACATAAAAGTTTAAGAAAATAATGTAAATTAAGAAAAATGACTTTATGGGACTAAATAGGTTAAAAAATTCTTTCATGATTTATCAATAAAAATCCCCTTCGAAAACTCAGATAAATTAAAATAAAATTGTAAAGCCACAACCAAACAGTGACAAATCAAAGGCAAAACACTGCATAAAAAACTGATAACAGCTGACAATATACCCAGAAACACATTTACCCAGAAAGATCAAAGAAAATTTTAAGGAGATATCATATCAGGGTACCAATTAAGAAGAAGAGATCAAAACTAAGCACCAAAGAGAAAGAATGAAGAGTGTACAATACAACAATGAAATTTCAAAGATAAAGAACACATATTTGAGAGCAAAGTCA
The DNA here is from genome assembly GCF_004153795.1 of Camellia sinensis. Lineage (NCBI taxonomy): Eukaryota > Viridiplantae > Streptophyta > Magnoliopsida > Ericales > Theaceae > Camellia > Camellia sinensis. The sequence goes on along the minus strand of NW_021025670.1, from coordinate 330,566 downwards.
GAGGAACTTACAAGCAACTATGCAATTGAGAGCAGGGTTCTCTCTCTCTGTCTCTCTCAAACCCTCTTGGTTTGCTGAAATATCAAAGGAGTACTCAGAGTTGGAGTTTCTCATATATCAAAGGAGTCCTTCTCTCTCTTGTAGTGGAGGGAAGAATATTTTGAGCCCACGCTCCCTTCAAGTACGTATACAACACGCTCCGGCCAAAACCCAAATTGGGCATGGTTTTGTTAAAAAAAAAAAACCTCTCCCTCGATGAGGATCCGACTGAGGTTGTCTCAGTTTTATTCTAATGATTCAAATTGTTTATATTATAAAATTAAGAAAAAAACTCTCACCCTCATCACCCCACACACACATGGGGGTTGGAGATTGGGAGAGAAGAAAAAAAAAGGACCAATCAAAAAAAGCAAGGAAGTGGAAAAAATGAGGTCTTAAACATTTTTGTTATAAAATACCTATGATAGAGGATATACCATAATCTTTCTTGTTTGTTTTTGTTTTTGTTGTTTTGGTATTTTTGCGTGTTTTTGCTTCGTGGGAAAGGAATTCTGTGAAATGCTTCGAGTGGAAGGTTTGAGAGTTCAATTTACTTTACTTGTTTTCATTTTTAAAAAAAAATCTAATGATTCAAATTGTTTATATTATAAAATTAAGAGGCGATACAGACACACTCCAAACTCCCACCCCCATCACCCCCACACACACGTGGGGGTTGGAGATTGGGAGAGAAGAAAAAAAAAAGGATCAATCAAAAGCAAAGGGGTGAGGGGGAAAATGGTCTTAAACATTTTTGTATAAAATTATCGAATATATTATTTGTATAAAAAATAAGATTAATTAGATATGCTTAGTTTCATGATCGAATTATAATAGTTTAAAAAAATATATCAAAATTATATTAACTTTTATTTTTTAAACATAAATGTGATTTTATTATGGTTATAGATGTCAAATTGACTTATTTTTTTTCATAGATGATCAGCTTGATCAATCTTATAATATGAATGATTTGTATCATTGAAATAGATTTCGAAAATACCCCTACGGTGCATTGTGATTTTTTAGTTAGGTTAAAAAATGCAAATAATTATGATTTTTTAATATTTTATTTGTATGAATAATAAATAGCATACGATAGATGTATCTTTTAATTTTATTTATATTTTTTAGATAGATTTTTTAACCCTAACAAGACGTTTCATTAGAGCCATAGAATACAATGAGATTAATGTTGAAATTGGGGACGCGTGACATTTTTAGCGGCATGCCATGAAATGATATTAAACACCCACCATCACTTTCACAATAGCCATATTTGAATTCAAAGTAATTTAATATTTTACAAATTTTCATTAAGGATTCTTCATTAACCCAAATCCTTGAATTGGATTAACCTTATAATAATCATACCCTAGAGTAAGGTTTAAATGTTTTCAAAACTAAACTGGTCAACGAACTGGAAAAGAAAATTAGGTGGACATATCACCGACTCAACCGTCCAGTCGAACCGTGACACCATAATTATGTAATAAATATATAAAAAATATAATCAACTAAAAATAGGCATTAAATATACATTATATGTATATGAATTATATTAATTTATACATTTATTTTTTGTATTGATACTATTCATAAAAATATTAATTATATTAGTATATGAGAGAAAATGATTAAAAGATAATAAATAAATTATATCAACTAATTTTTAATCGGGGAGTATTGGTGGCTTAGTGGTAAGCAGTGCCTCTTATGCTTGAGCTCGAGTTAAAGCCTTGGGAAATACATTTTTCAAAAAGAAAATGCCTTATGTCTTAAATTTTTTATGGTCAAATGGATGACCAAATGTCTCACATTTGGTGGAAAATTTGATATTCTTAACATTAATTTTTTGAAAATTTCACCTTACTATACAAAATTGCTTTTCCAGTAATGTTCAGACCATCTAGAACATTACTGATAATATCAGTCTTATAGTAATGTTCTTAATTTTAAAAATTGTGAAATACTGATAATATTCTCAATTTTTCTAAATAAGACTTATTGGTTCAAAAAAACTTAAATATGGTCTGAACTACGATAACATTTGTAAATAGGACTTTTAAATAATTAACTCATAATTTATATTAATTGCCACTTAATCTTTCCTAATCCTTATTTTAAGATCTCTCCTTCAAATTTTACCCAAAATTATGAAATTGAGAAAAATTATTTATTGACTATTAATAAAAATTAAAATTAGGAAAAATAAAGTGGAAATTAATATAAATTATTGAACAAGATTAAATAAAGGGGGATTTGGTGATAGCCTCCTCACTATCTAATTTGTCTTTCAAAATGACAAGAATTATATAAGTACTTTCAAAAGCCCCTGATATTTTAAAACTTGTTTATTTTACTATATTACCCTCATATCTATCAGCTCTCCTATTAAGCCATCTTCACTATGTATTTCAGAGTAAAATTTTACTTTTATACAGAGTAAAATTTTACACTTTGAAACTAAAAGTAAAATTTTACTCTGTATAAAAGTAAAATTTTACTCTGAAAAATAAGTAAACTGTGAGACTCTACACAAAAGTAAAATTTTACTCTGTATAAAAGTAAAATTTTACTCTGGTTCTGTCAAATGAAAAAAACAGAGCAAAATGAAATTAGATAAAAAACAACAAAAATAAAAAAAAAACAAACAAACAAACAAACAAAAACAAAATAAATTAATCAACATATCTAATTGAGAAGAAACACTTCTAAAACTCCATCAACAATCACAAATCTCAATGAAAATAATATATGTGTTCAACAACACTCATACACACAAATATATATATATATATATATATATATTCTACTGTTCCTCATCCACATCCTTCCCAACCTCCTGTTCAACTTCTTTCAATCTCGAAGCTTCAGCCTTCAACATCGCAAGTATCTCATCAACAACCTCATCATGTTTCTTCTCCGCTTCCAATTGAGCCATCTCCACCGCACTCCAAATCTCCATCTGCTCCGAAACCCTAGCTTTCGAATCTCCAACGACATCCTCATTCAATTTCAACATACTCAAAGCCACATCGTTGCTGATTATGAAGATGAAGAGAGGACCTTCTGCTGAAGCTTGGAAGACGCGACTATGGCGGCGGCTTGTCGACGACCTTCTGCTGAAGCTTGGAAGATGCAACTATGGTGATTATGACTGGTAAGTTGTCATTGTTATCCCATTCTAATGTTGCTTACATATTACAATGTGGAATTTTTCCAGTTGAATTTAGTTGAACAATGTTGCTTAACTAATGAATCATAATGATTTGGATGTGAATGAGAAGAAAAGTAGAGAAACTCATCCAGAGAAATTTGGTCCAGAGAAATTTCTCTGGGCCAGAATTTCTCTGACCAATTTTCTCTGCACTGAAATTTCTCTGGACTGAAATTTCTCTGGGCCAAATTTCTCTGGACCAATTTTCTCTGGACTGAAATTTCTCTAGATCAAGGTTGAGGGACCTTAGACATTATGAAAATATTGTTGAGGGACCTTAGACATTATGAAAATATTTGGTGTCCTTTATGCTATAAAATCATAATACCAGGGACCTTAAAAAAAAAACCCCTTCTTCATTAACCCAAATCCTTGAATTGCATTAACCTTATAATAATCATACCCTAGAGTAAGGTTTAAATGTTTTAAAAACTGAACTGGTCAACGAACAGGAAAAGAAAATTAGGTGGACATATCACCGACTCAACCATCCAGTCGAACCGTGACACCATAATTATGTAATAAATATATAAAAAATATAATCAACTAAAAATAGGCATTAAATATACATTATATGTTTATGAATTATATTAATTTATACATTTATTTTTTGTATTGATACTATTCATAAAAATATTAATTATATTAGTATATGAGAGAAAATGATTAAAAGCTAATAAATAAATTATATCAACTAATTTTTAATCGGGGAGTATTGGTGGCTCAGTGGTAAGCAGTGCCTCTTATGCTTGAGCTCGAGTTAAAGCCTTGGGAAATACATTTTTCAAAAAGAAAATGCCTTATGTGTTAAATTTTTTATGGTCAAATGGATGACCAAATGTCTCATATTGGGTGGAAAATTTGATATTCCTAATATTAATCTTTTGAAAATTTCACCTTATATGATAGTCCGAACAAATCAACACCGATTTAATCACTGGTTTTATTGATTTTTTGAAAAGAGGCAATTTTCAAGCTCAATTGGATTTGAGGCTCGAATTGTAACCTAAACCGGTCGACGGTCTAACATTAAATCACATATATATAAGAAAATTAAATCATATTTTCAAATTTTTTATATGGTGTATAATTGCAAAATATAATCTTTTTTTCTTAGATTTTTGAAATTTTTATATCATTAATAATGATTTGTCATAATATTATTTGCCTAAATATAATTTGCCATTTTAAATTAAATTGAATTTGTTCAATAATTTATGGGGCATTTACACACAAGTCCTAATTTATGAATTTATACTCCATTAAGTCCTAACTAAGACTTTTTAGACTTTCAAGTCCCATTAAATTTTTAATAGTCGAAATTACCCTTCAAACAAAGATTGTTCATTATTTATGATTATTTATAAAGAAATATGATAATTTGACATCTATTTTGATTTTCAAAACTTTATAACATCAACTTTCAAATTGAAAAAACCAAAAAAAAAAAAAAATGTGCAAACAAAAAAAAATGAAAAAATAGAAAAAATTAAAATATTTTTTTATGCAACAATGAAAATTTTCTGTCTATAAGGAGCATGATGATGAAATATTGATGTGCAAAATTGGAAAAAAAAAATTTAAATGAAAAAGTTGATAATATTCTTAATTTTAAAACTGGAAAAAAATTGTTAATACTCTTGATTATATTGGATAGTTGAATCAAACCAATAAGTAAAAGGGTAAAAATATTTAATCTCATGCTCAGTTTTTTTCATCAATTAGTGAAACAATTATCTAGAACATTACTATACAAAATTGATAATGTTCTTAATTTTAAAAATTGTGAAATACTGATAATATTCTCAATTTTTCTAAATAAGACTTATTGGTTCAAAAAAAACTTAAATATGGTCTGAAATATGATAACATTTGTAAATAGGACTTTTAAATAATTAACTCATAATTTATATTAATTGCCACTTAATCTTTCCTAATCCTTATTTTAAGATCTCTCCTTCAAATTTTACCCAAAAATATGAAATTGAGAAAAATTATTTATTGACTATTAATAAAAATTAAAATTAGGAAAAATAAAATGGAAATTAATATAAATTATTGATCAAGATTAAATAAAGGCTAATAATTTATTTAAAATTAAATATGAATCAAGCTTATTAGAAAGATTAAAAAATTAAATATGAACCAATCTTTCATAAATAAGTTTGGTTCATATTTAAATAAGCCTGGATAATCTTTCATAAATAAACATACCCTAATATTCATGTAAAAAGAAAAAAAGAAAAAAATCGCCTAGAACTAGATTTTTTAAGCTCATTTTTAGTATTTAATCCAATATTACAATCCCCAAACTAACTCATACAAGTCAATAACTAATGAACATAATTTATACATAATATTTAAATTTATTATTATCAAACGTTTTTACTAATTAACTTATTAATTTTTTGGATTAGTGTAAAATTAAGACTAGAATATGACTTAAAATTTAAGGTGATTCTATCTTAGATAATTTTTTTATACATAAATATATATAACTATTCATTTCATTGTGTTAACATAAATATATAATTTTTTACCTAAGTTCAATTTTTTAATAAATATGCATAAAATATGTTCATATTTTTATTATAAAAAATACTTACAAATAAATCAAATCTTATTCTAGGAAATTCGGAAGTTAACCCTAATGTATTAACATAGAAATCCAATCCAAACCAAAACTAAAAGTCTATAATGTATTAACAAAGAAATCCAATCCAAACTAAATTAAAAGTCTAGAGTTAATCAGTGTGTTTGGTTTGAGTTTTCTGAATTAAGTTTTTTGAAAATTGACTTTTTTGATTTTTGTATTTTTTTATTTTTAGTGAATATTTTTAAAATTTTAAACATTTTTTTTACTTTTTTAGATGCACCTTACTTAGATGTATCTAAAAAAACTTATCATATATCTTAAAATTTAAAAATAAAAATAGTTTTATTATCTAAAATTTATAAAAATATTAATATATATCATTTTCATATATATTTAACCGTGCATAACACACTGGTTGAATGCTAGTAAATATATATAACTATTCATTTCATAGCGTTGACATAAATATATAATTTTTTACACAAATTAAAAAAATTTAATAAATATGCATAAATATGTTCATATTTTTGTTATAAAAAATAATTACAAATAAATCAAATCGTAGTTTAGGAAAGTCGGAAGTTAACCCTTATGTATTAACATAGAATTCCAATCCAAACTAAATTAAAAGTCTGGAGCTAATAGTATCCTCTAAGGATTCAACTCTTTAGAATCCTTATATATATAGATTACAGTAAACATTATCACTCATCAGCAAATTCTAGAGAGTGAAGTCTGTTTCTTTGAGAGTGAAAGAGAGTTTTGCAGGGAGAGAGAGAGAGAGAGAGAGTTTTCTTGGAGTGTAATGATGTGAAGGAGAGGGAAAATACTGGGAAAGGGAGGTTCTGCAATGGTGTATCTGGCTGCAGTTGTTTCACCACCAAGAAGTAATGAACTACTACCTTCTCTCATGGCTGCCAAATCTGCCCCTGTCAACAACTCCCAATTGCTTTCCATCGAAAGAGAGTTGTTCAGTCAGTTTGAAGGATGTCCTCACATTCTTCGCTGTTTTGGGGACGACGTTACGATCGAAGACGGAGAGCAATGGTACAACATCTTGTTGGAGTATGCCGCTGGTGGAAGTTTGGCTGATCGCATTCAGAGTTACGGCAGAGGACTACCCGAGACAGAGGTCAGAGGATACACAAATTCTGTACTTCTGGGTCTGAGTTACATTCACAACAAGGGTTATGTTCACTGTGATATCAAGCCTCAGAACATATTGCTTGTGGATGACTTGTCAATGGATTTGAATGAAAAGATGAATAGAGTCCAAGAAAGAACTGCAAAGATTGCTGACCTAGGGCTTGTAAAGAAGGCTGGAGAGAGGTTGGCAGAAAAAGGAAGAAAGCTTGGAATCCGAGGCACTGCACTGTATATGGCCCCGGAGTCCATTCGCCATGAAGATTATGAACCAGAAGCAGACATATGGGCATTAGGGTGCACGATTTTAGAGCTATTGACTGGAAAAGAACCTTGGAAGTGCGACCGGAATACAGAAAGAGCAACTATCTTGTTTAAAATAGCAAGTACACAAGAAATACCTGAAATTCCGAGTGGGTTCTCAGAAGAGGCAGAAGATTTTCTGAAGAAGTGCTTGGTTAGGGATCCGAAGTCACGGTGGACTGCCGATATGCTCCTAGGCCATCCCTTTGTTTCGGCTGCAGATGATGTTTTCACCGGGAGTATCAGAGAGGAAAGAAACAGAGTTGTTCATCCAAAAACAGCATAAGGTATTCTTCATTCATCATTCTTGAGTACATTCAATCTTCCCAAACCTTATTTGCTCACGTCACATTCAGCATCAAATGGATAAGTACCTAATAGTTGCATGGCCACAAGACATTCGGATGATATTGTTTCTGAAGACTTCGGTGAATTTCACGTTTGTGAAGTGCAGAAAAGATTAGAGGAAGATGCCAAAGAAGGGCTGTCTACAAGAAGTTTTCAACTGGATGCCTTTGGAGTGGTATGGGGGTATCAAGAGGATTTCAGAGATATCCTATGTATAAAGAGGTTGTAGTGAGAGGGAGGGCTCATTGTATTCTCTACGAGAAAAGGTAGGGATCATGAAATTTTTTTCATGAAAATGATCATGAAAGATTTGTGACCTTTAGATTATCTTGATTAATGTGTGGTACTTTATTTTAAGTGTAATCCAAGAGTCATAAAACTTTCATGATTATTTTCATGAAACTTTTTTCATGACACCTAGCATTGCTCATAGTGAAATTCCTCTGCTGTTTTTCACCCCCGTGGATGTAGGCTTATAGCCGAACCACGTAAATCATTGTGTGCTTGTGTGTTTGTTCTGTTTTATATTTTCTCAATTTTTGGTTTCATCATAAAATCACTAAGTACTATCTAATTGAAGCATGGGCTTTCAAACAAAAAGAACCCTTTATCAAATCAACCAATTCCATTTTCCCAAGTTTACTTTGGAAAATTAAATCATCCCTAACTCTCCGCAATGACCACAACACAACAAAAAAATGGTTTTCTAATTAATTCTTTCCAAATTTGTGTAACTCTCTACAACACAGGGCATACCACTTACTAATTATCCATACAGAAAGAAGTCTAGTATGTCCCTTTCTCACACATTCCAAAAATGGCACGATGCTTTCTTTGCAAGATGTCCTACAATATTATTTGTAATAACTAAATGATTTTAATAAAACCCAACGAGGAAATGGCAATTAATAAAAGATTTGAGTGTGAAATCAAATATAATGAAAGCCGTGATTCAATCAAATATGGAAAAGTGGGAGAAAGAATAATTTTAAAAGATATCCATCAAAACATGTCCTTAGACTTGTCTCCTCACCACAGATCAGATATAATAAAATGGACTGAGTTTCCACTACCAATGGAAATTTAAAATGATCCATTGGGAATTATTAGCATTAGAATGGACAACTAGGTAGCACGAGGCGGGTTGAAATTTGAAAAATAAAAAATTAACATTGTGGGTGCCGAATAAATTTTATAAACCCAAATAGGAGTTTCCAGGCCCATCTATGTATGGGCCGAGTAAGGTCAAGGCCCATTAGACCAAACCATTGCCGACAGTGGAGGATCGTCATTTAGCTGTCCGCCAAATAGAGCCGAGTACATCGGGTAAATCGGCGACTGATCCATTAACTGGGGCCAGCACTCCTTTCAAGGTAGTATGGTAGGGAGTGAGTCCAAATAAAGTAATGATGGAACGAGGGATGAGGTGGAGGGACTCTATAAAAGGAGCAGAAAAAATGTACAAAGAGGTATGTGCTAAAAACTTGAATGAGAAGAAACCTAAAACACTGACCCTTATACTAGAACTAACTTGTCCGTCAGAGTGTTTATCCCGGCACCACTGTTCTATTTCAGGCGACGATTGGAAGATTGAAGGCTTGTTTGGACTACAAGAGTGTTCTCTCTCCACTTCCACACAAAAATAAAACAGAATAAGTTGATACATTTTCTATAAAATGGCTTATTCATCAGTATTTCATCACTTTCAATGTTTTTAGTTCTGCAATGATAGTTATAATGATGATGACATCATCACCATATTATTTAGCCTCCGTTTGGGAAGTGGGTTGGCTTTTTGGCTTTTTGGCTATTTTAGCCTGGGTTATTTTAGCCTGGTTTGGGAAGGGCTTTTTGGCTTTTTGACTTTTTTAGCTTTTTTGTGAGAGAGGATTGTAATGATTATGGGTTGGATTTGATGTTTTGTTTTTTGTGGCTAAAATAGCCTATTTTGTTTTTTGTGGCTATTTTAGCCAAAAAAAGCCTGGCTTTTTTCTTCCCAAACGGAGCCTTAATATCTAGTTTACAAAATTTGCTATTTTTATTTCATAACCTAGGAGTTAAAGGAACTAAAGCCTATATATTGAAACATCCGCAGTACTTCATCATTCTATATAAATTCCTATATTTCTATGATTTCTACTATTAATTGTTCACTCAAGCTATTTATCAAATCTCTCTATACCAATTATTCTCATAATATAATGTACTAGGATTAGAGTTATAGAGAAGCTTGTTTTAATAGAAGGGACAAACTTTTGCGAGGTCAATATCTTTGTCTCTGATTGTGTCTAATTCAATATTGAAAAGGCTATTTTTTCATTAGACTGCCCTTAAATGATTTGTTGGTAAGCTCAATCTACATGTTATCAGGCTATGGGGGGAGAGAGAAATTAGACTTCACATAACCTTCTAAAGTCCTACTTCACTCCCATTGCATCCATTTACAGATGCACATGCGAGTTTAGATACTTTGACCTCTGCCATATAGCACAACATATGTAAGAAAAAAGTAATATGAAATGAATGAGTGCGAAGCACAACAAATTTTCTAGTTCAACTTATGTACATCATAAAGGTAGAAGGAGCTATTTCTTTTCTCAATATTTTTCAAACCTAATTTTGTTGAGAAATTGGAACTCTAATCAAAGAAATAAATATAGGAATTTTTAATGGTAGGTACCATATATAGGACTTAACCACTTGATCCTATTTATATTCGTTTTAACCCTAAAAGTCCCAATTTTTTTTTTTTTTTTTGTGTCGTATCCATGATGTGTTTGTATCCTAATTTTTTTTAAATCGCCGTGTAACGTGTCAATGCCCATGACCGTGTATGTGCTTCTTAGGACTTAACCAATTACTACAAGCAAGCTTTATCTGAGTGCTGGAACTGAGCGAATAAGACAACTGAGTATACCAGTGAGAACATAAACAATGGCACAAAATGGGAGAGCCTCAGGTTCCTCTGCTGAGAATGTTATTGTTCCCAATCATTCTACTCTTTAATTGTAATTCTTTAAATTAGTGTCAAATTCAACTAAGCTTTAACACATGAATAGGATACTACAAGATCATTTCGACCCTGTGTTAAACGTCTAGAAGATATAGCTTCACAACTTTTGAGGGTAGTATATATTCACTTGAAGAACTAGAATATGATGATCACATACTGACAAGTGAGATATAGAGACAAATTTGCAAAGACAATTGAAAATAACACAAGAAGTTTCATTACCCACTCCAAGATAATAAATAAACAGCAAAATGCACCATATCATGAAGTTCTACCGAAGTTGACATACCACCAATGATCGAACACAGAACAATGGAAGCCATCTCCAGATCAATATGATTGCAGGCACAAACAAGTTCATCAAACAGAGCGCTTGGGAATTTAATGGCAGCTCTTTCAATTACACATCCAATTGACAGTACAACGCCAAGCGAGGCAGTCACATATGCGTTACATCAAACACCTTGTATACACACATAACAGAACCCAATGAAACAAACTATTCAAACAACAATTCATTGTTAAGAAATGTCATGGGGAAGTCTTTGCTCACAATTTGAAGGGTTGTGGAAGCAAAACCATTGTGTGAAGCCATGGATTTGGGTTGCATTATCCGAGATGAGTGAGTTTTATTAGGGATGAATGAGTACCCAGAACTCTAATGGGTAGTGGGGGTTCAAGGAAGTTTCGGTGGTTATATACATTGCTTATGTATGAGATTTCAAAGTTCGATTGAGAGAGAGAGATGAGTCTCTCTCTTCTCCTAAACGGTCGGACAAAATTCGCGGGAAGTTCAAAAGTTACGGTTATGTTAGTTGGCCCCGTGGCCAGCAGGGCCTACCAAAAATATACAAGGGATGGTCTTTGCTTTGTTAACAGGTGGTTCAAAAATTGGATAAATTACAAATCAGTATATTTTTAAAAATATAATTAGGTATCCCTCAACTATCACCGTTTTTCACTTACTCTCTCAAATTAAAAATTAGTACAATATACCCTTTTTATCTTTTAAAAGTTTTCAATATAACCCTTTATCCCTATTACGTTAACAAAACTGTCAAAAAAATCTATATGTAATGTGAATATGTCGTATTTATGATATATTTTAAAAAAATATTTTTCTTCATAAATATGACATGTTTGCATCACATGCACTTTTTTTTGTAAATTTTGTTAACAGAATAGAGATATAAGGGTTAGATTGAAAATTTTCAAAAAATGAAAGGGGGGACATGTACCAATTTTTAGTTTGAGGGGATAAAGTGAAAAACAATGATAGTTGAGGGGGCAAAGTGTAATTTGCCCATATAATTATACATTGGTGATAAATTTTATCAACATTAATAATTAAAGTTATAAATTTTTTATGAATGTAAAATTATTTTTTTTAAAAATAGACTGAATTGAAATTGTCCTTAATATATAGATATAATTTTTTTTTTTATGCCATAATAGTTGCAAATTATGAGCTATAAGCTGAGTAATAAGCTCTTTAAAGCATAATGTAGGCTTTCTTTTGAAATTAGTTAAAATTTTAATTTATTAATTAATCAAAATTATAATAAATAAAAAAATTAGATTAAGTGTAAGATTAGGACTAGAATATGACCTATAATTTAAGATGGTTCTATCTTAGATAACATTTTTACACATTATATAATATAAGTAAAAACGTTGTGGCCTGTTTGAGGCTTTAAGGCAATCAATTTCTTTCAATTTTCTAAATTCTATAATTTTCAAAATACATATGTCATCTTACAATTGGTCTAAAATCTAATTTAGTTAAATTAAAATAATATTTAAATTCTCCTAATGAATTTCATTAATATAACAATAGTTATGGAATTACAATCAGTTAGTACCATAATAGAATTAATAATTATGGAAACAACAAAGACTATTTTAGAAAATAAAACTTTGTTGGGTGTTTATGTTAAAATTTTCAATCTTTTTTTCATAATTTTGTTATTGAAAATCTTATTGATTGTGGGATGAGCTTTTTTATCGACTTTTTTTTCGTTTTTTGTAAACTTTTGATTTTTAGATTTTACAATATAGACGTTTACTCAACTAGATAAAGCCAAAAAAAAAAAATGAAAAAAATTCTATTTCAGACAAAAAAAAATTGTCAAAAACAATTGGCTTTTTAAACTTTTTTTTGGTGAATTTTTTGTTACCTTTTAGATTAGACGAACCCAAAAAAAAATATTAAAAATATTAAAAACAACAACAAACAAGTTCAAAAAAAAAAATGATTTTTTAAGCTGGATGCCAAACAAATACTAAAGCCTATTTTTGGAAGTTGATATTTTAGCCAAAAAATTATTGCAAAAAAATCAACTTTTCAATCTACTTTCTTACACTTCTTTTCATAAAAAGTAAAAAATATAGTAAAAAAGGCCAATCTTTGGTGAATTTTGCGCTTGTAAAGTGCAGAAAAGATTAGTGGAAGATGCCAAAGAAGGGCTGTCTAAAGAAGTTTTTGACTGGATGCCTTGGGGCGGTAATGGGGTATCGAGAGGATTTCAGAGATAGCAAACTCCAACATTGTCATTGAGATTTTCAATTAAGGTTTTAATGGAGCATGATTGTTGTTGCTTCAAGTCATCTGTTCTGAGTATGTCTCAAACTCGATCAAGATAATCCTATGTATAGAGAGGTTGTAGTGAGAGGGAGGGCTCATTGTATTCTCTACATTCATAGTGAAACTCCTCTGCCCTTTTTCGCCCGTGGACGTAGGCTTATAGCCGAACCACGTAAATCATTGTGTGCTTGTGTGATTGTTTTGTTTTATATTTTTTCAATTTAAGTTTCATCATAAAATCACTAATTAATATCTAATTGAAGCATAGGTTTTCAAACAAAAAGAAACCCTTACTTATAATCAGATCAACCAATTCCAATTTCCCAGGTTCAATACTTAGGAAAATTAAATCATCCCTAACTCTCCACAATGACCACAACAGCAAAAAAATGGTTTTCTAATTAATTCTTTCCAAATTTGTGTAACTCTCTACCGCACAGGGCATACCACTCACTAATTATCCGTAAGGGAAGAAGTCTAGTGTGTCCCTTTCTCACACATTCCAAAAATGGCATGATACTTTCTTTGCAAGATGTCCTACAATATTACTTGTAAAAACTAAACGATTTTAATAAGACTCAACGAGAATCTGGCAATTAATAAAAGATTTGAGTGTGAACTCAAACATAATGAAAGCCATGATTCAATCCAATGAGGAAAAGCGGGGAGAAAGAACAATTTTAAAAGATATCCATCACAACATGCCCTTAAACTTGTCTCATCACCACAGATCAGATATAATAAAATGGAGTGAGTTTCCACCATCAATGGAAATTTGAAATGATCCAATCGGAACTTTTAGCATTAGAATGGACAACTAGGTAGTGCACTGTTGGGTGGAATTTAAATAAAAAACAAACGTAAAACAGAATATAAGTTGATAAATTTTCTATAAATTGTCTGCTCCATCAGTATTTTATCACTTTCAATATTTTTAGTCCTGCAATGATAATTATAATGATGATGACATCATCGCCATATTATTTGAATATCTAGTTTCCAGAATTTGCATTTTTTGTTCATAACCTAGGCTAGGAGTTAAAAGGAACTAAATCCTACCTATTGAAGCATCCACAGTGATTCATCGTTGTGTATAAATTCCTCTATTTCTATGTTTTCTACTACTAATTGTTATAGTGTACTGGGATTAGGGTTATGGAGAAGCTTGTTTCAATAAAAAGGGCAAACTTATGTAAGGTCAATATCTTTGTCTCTGCTTGTGTCTGATTCAATATTGAAAAGGCTACTTTTTCACTTCACTGCCTTTAATATGATTTATCGGTAACCTCAATCTACATGCTATCAAGGCTATGAATATTTAATCCTTACTAGATAAATTTTCAAACTATAATTCCACCCCTACATTCCAATGCCATGTTTGGATACATCTTTCAAATTATATTTTCACAACAAAAAGAAAACTCAGTAAAAAATTCTGTGTTAGGCAAGATTTTTTTTTTTTTGAAATTTGGCTTAACCGGTCATCCGGCCGGTCAACCGAAACAAGGCAATTTTTTTATTTTTTATTTTTGGCAATTGGCACTTGTTTTTTTTTATATATATATTTTTTATAAAACAATATTTTTGGAATTTTTAAAAAAAAATTTATGAGCTGTTAATAGATTTTTGAGTTGTATGTTTGGTTATGAGTTGTAAGTTTTTGTAGCAGATATCATATGTCAAATTAAAAATTTCCCACTCAATTCAAAACTCTTTTCAAACTCAAAACCAAACAAATTTTTTACACTCAAATCATAATTCCAAAACACACAAACTCAAAATATTAGACTTCACATAACCTTCTATAGCTCTACTTCACTTCCATAGCATCCATTTACAGATGCACATGCGAGTTTAGATACTCTGACCTCTGGCATGTAGCACAATATATATATAAGGAAAAAGTTATATGAAATGAATGGGTGCAATGCACAACAAATTTTCTAGTTCAACTTATGTACATAAAGCTAGAAGGGAGCTATTTCTTTTCTTAATATTTTTCAAACCTAATTTTGTTGAGAGATTGGAACTCTAATCAAAGAAATAATATAGGAATTTTTATTTATATCCGTTTTAACCCTAAAAGTTCCATGTCCCTACCAAGTACCATTTTTTTTTGGTCATATCCATGATGTGTTTGTATCCAAATTTTTTAAAATCGCCATGTCTCGTGTCCATGCCCATGTCCGTGTATGTGCTTCCTAGGAGTTTAACCAAATACTACAAGCAAGCTTTATCTGAGTACTGGAACTGAGCGAATAAGAGAACCAGGTATAGCCATGGGAGCATAAACAATGGCACAAAATGGGAGAGCCTCAGGTTCCTCTGTTGACAATGTTGTTGTTCCCAATCATTCTACTTTTTAATAGTAATTCTTTAAATCAGTGTCCAATTCAACTAAGCTTTAACACATGAATAGGATACTACAAGATCATTTTGGCCCTGTGTTAAACATCTAGAAGATATAGCTTCACAACTTTTGAGGGTAGTACATATTAACTTGAAGAACTAAAATAAGATGATCACATACTGACAAGTGAGATATAGAGACAAATTTGCAAAGACAATTGAAAATAACACCAGAAGTTTCATTACCCACTCGAAGATAATGAAACACCAAAATGCACCATATATAATGAAGTTTTTCCAAAGTTGACATACCACCAATGATCGAACACAGATCAATGGAAGCCGTCTCCAGATCAATGATTGCAGGCACAAACAAATTCATCAAACAGAGCACTTGGGAATTTAATGGCAGCTCTTTCAATTACACATCCAATTGACAGTACAATGCCAAGCGAGGCAGTCACATATGCATTACATCAAACACCTTGTATACACACAGAACACAACCCAATAAAACAAACTATTCAAACAACAATTCATTGTTAAGAAAAGTCATGGGGAAGTCTTTGCTTACACTTTGAAGGGTTGCGG
Organism: Camellia sinensis; assembly: GCF_004153795.1. Taxonomy (NCBI): domain Eukaryota; kingdom Viridiplantae; phylum Streptophyta; class Magnoliopsida; order Ericales; family Theaceae; genus Camellia; species Camellia sinensis. The sequence continues at coordinate 314,380 of NW_021025670.1, read as the reverse complement.
AAGCAAAACCACTGTGTGAACCCATGGATTTGGGTAGAGTGAGTTTTGTGAGGAATGAATGAGTACCCAGAACTCTAATGGATAGTGGGGGTTCAAGGAAGTTTCGGTGGTTATATACATTGCTTATATGATGAGATTTCAAAGTTCATTGAGAGAGAGAGAGAGAGAGAGAGAGAAATGAGTCTCTCTCTTCTCCTAAACGGTCAGACAAAATTCGCGGGAAGTTCAAAAGTTACGGTTATGTTAGTTGGCCCCGTGGCCATCAGGGCCCACCAAAAATATACAAAGGGTGGTCGTTGCTTTGTTAACTGGTGGTTCAAAAATAGGATAAATTACAAATCAGTATATTTTTAAAGATATAATTAGGTATTCCTCAAATATTAAATCAAAAATTAGTGCAATATACCCCCTTTATCTTCTAAATGTTTTCAATATAACCTTTTATCTCCATTATGTTAACAAAATTGACAAAAAAGAAAGTACATGTAATATGAATGTCATATTTATGATATATTTTAAGAAAATATTTTTCGTCATAAATATGACATGTTCACATCACATACACTTTTTTTCGTCAATTTTGTTAATAGAATAGAGATATAAGAGTTAGATTGACAATTTTAAAAAAATGAACGGGGGCATGTACCAATTTTTAGTTTGAGAGGATAAGGTGAAAAAACGGTGATCGTTGAAGGTGGTAAAGTGTAATTTGTCCATATAATTATACGTTGGTGATAAATTTTTATCAATATTAATAATTAAAGTTATAAATTTTTAATGAATGTATAATTATTTTTTTTTTAAAAAATACACTGAATTGCAATTGTCCTTAATATATAGATATAATTATTTTTTTTAATGCCATAAATAGAGTTGCAAATTATGAGCTATGAGCTGAGTAATATTAATAAGCCCTTTAAAGCATAATTTAGGCTTTCTTCTGAAATTAGTTAAAAATTTAATTTAATTTATTAATTAATCAAAATTATAAACTTTTTAGATTAAGTGTAAGATTAGAATTAGAATATGACCTATAATTTAAGATGGTTCTATCTTAAATAATTTTTTTATACATTATATAATATAAGTAAAAACGTTGTGGCCTGTTTGAGGCTTGAAGTGCCAATCAATTTCTTTTAATTTTTCTGAATTTTATAATTTTCAAAATAGATATGTCATCTTACAATTGGTCTAAAATCTAATTTAGTTAAATTAAAATAATATTTAAATTCTACCAATGAATTCCATTAATATAACAATAGTTATGGAATTACAATCACTTACTACCATATTAGAATTAATAATTATAGAAATGACAAAGACTATTTTAGAAAATAAAACTTTGTTGGGTGTTTAATGTTAAAATTTTAAATAATGTTTTTCATAATTTTGATATTGAAAATCTTATTAATTGTGTTTTTATTGACTTTTTTTCGTTTTTTGTGAACTTTTTTTTTTAAAAAGATTTTACAAGTTACAGACAAACTCAACTAGATAAAGCCAAAAAAAAAAAAAAAAATCTATTGCAGACACACAAAAAATGTCAAACAATTGGCTTTTAAACTTTTTTTTGGTGAATTTTTTTGATTTTTTTTTTTTTAACCTTTTAGATTAGACGAACCAAACAAAAATTATTATAAAAAGTTTAAAAAAAAAAGTGATTTTTTTAGCTAGATGCCACACAAATACTAAAGCCTATTTGATATTTTAGCCAAAAAATTACTGCAAAAAAATCAACTCTTCAACATACTTTTTACATATCTTTTCATAAAAAGTGAAAAAATGTACTAAAAAGGCCAATTCTCAAAAAAAATAAAATAAGTTTTCATTCAAATTGTCACATTGAAATATTTTTTAAAACAAATAAAATTGTGTCAATGTGGCAATCATCTTCAATGGTAAAATAAATTTTATAAAAAATTACATTTTTTAAATTTTAGAAGAAAAAAATAATAATTAAGAACATTGATAAGTCATTAATTGATAATTGTTATTGGAAAAAAACTCAACTTGATCACCAACTTCACTGGAATTAAATTGGAATGCGTTTTACATTTGCACATATGCCCTGCTATTATCACTGAATTCTTAATCACATTATTTCTTTCTGTAAATGAGTATAAAAAACTACTGTAATACAATCAATCTAAAATATATGTTCTGAAACAATTTTTTTTTTTTTCCACGTTTTGGTGTATGCACAGATTCAATGCGAGAGTTATGTATTATTATCAATAAAAATCAGAATATTTGGATTGTGATTCTTACTCAAACTCTAATTGAATTTAATTGGTGGTATTATATGCACCAATTAGTGTACACACTAGTGTACCAACTAATATTATGATATTATTATTGACCATATTTATTATGCAAGTTACAAATATCCAAAACCATACAAATGATGTCACATCATTTAGTATACAAACATTATTTGGTACATATAACATTATTCAAATTTAATTTGAATTGGTAAATTTTTCCCTTAGACCTATTTTGAAAAGTTGGTTTTTTAGTCAAAAAATTAAAAAAATATTTCACAAAAAGTCGCTAAAAAGGTTAATTTTCAAAACAATCATTTGTCCCGACCAAATTTAAAATAGTCCTAAGGCCATAAACTTATACGAGCTTAAATTACTTAAGACGATAAAATTTTGCAAACTTCAATTACTTAAGTTGAGCCCACCCATTGCACCTCGAGAGGTTATAGAATAAAATAAATAGTGCTTTGAATTTTATGATCTAAAAATTCATACAATCTTAATAAATATCCTTATCATATATCTTAAAATTTAAAATAAAAATAATTTTATAATCTAAAAATTTATAAAAATATTAATATATATATAATCTTAATAAAATTTTATGAATTTAAATTACTTAAGTTGGGCCCACACATTGCATCTCGACAAGTTTATGATCTAAAAATTCATACAATGTTAATAAATATCCTTATAATATATCTTAAAATTTAAAAATAAAATTAATTTTATAATCTAAAAAATTATAAAAATATTAATATATATATATATATTATTTTCATATATATTTAACCGTGCATAACACACTGGTTGAATGCTAGTAAATATATATAACTATTTATTTCATAGTATTGATATAAATATATAATTTTTTACATATTCAAATTTTTTAATAAGTATGCATAAAATATGTTCATATGTTCATATTTTTATAATAAAAAATACTTACAAATGAATCATATCTTATTTTAGGAAATTCGTAGGTTCACCCTAATCTATTAACATAGAAATCCAATCCAAACTAAATTAAAAGTCTATAATGTATTAACATAGAAATCCAATCCAAACTAAATTAAAAGTCTATAATGTATTAACATAGAAATCCAATCCAAACTAAATTAAAAGTCTATAATGTATTAACATAGAAATCCAATCCAAACTAAATTAAAAGTCTATAATGTATTAACATAGAAATCCAATCCAAACTAAATTAAAAGTCTAGAGAGCTAATAGAATCCTCTAAGGATTCAACTCTTTAGAATCCTTATATATATAGATTATAGTAAACATTATCACTCATCAGCAAATTCTAGAGAGTGAAGTATGTTTCTTTGAGAGTGAAAGAGAGAGTTTTGCAGAGAGAGAGAGAGAGAGAGAGTTTTCTTGGAGTGTAATGATGTGGAGGAGAGGGAAAATACTGGGAAAGGGAGGTTCTGCAATGGTGTATCTGGCTGCAGTTGTTTCACCACCAAGAAGTAATGAACTACTACCTTCTCTCATGGCTGCCAAATCTGCCCCTGTCAACAACTCCCAATTGCTTTCCATCGAAAGAGAGTTGTTCAGTCAGTTTGAAGGATGTCCTCACATTCTTCGCTGTTTTGGGGACGACGTTACGATCGAAGACGGAGAGCAATGGTACAACATCTTGTTGGAGTATGCCGCTGGTGGAAATTTGGCTGATCGCATTCAGAGTTATGGCAGAGGACTACCCGAGACAGAGGTCAGACAATACACAAATTCTGTACTTCTGGGTCTGAGTTACATTCACAACAAGGGTTATGTTCACTGTGATATCAAGCCTCATAATATACTGCTTGTGGATGAAAAGGATGACTTGTCAATCGATTTGAATGGAAAGATGAATAGGGTCCAAGAAAGAACTGCAAAGATTGCTGACCTAGGGCTTGTAAAGAAGGCTGGAGAGAGGTTGACAGAAAAAGGAAGAAAGCTTGGAATCAGAGGCACTGCACTGTATATGGCCCCGGAGTCCATTCGCCATGAAGATTATGAACCAGAAGCAGACATATGGGCATTAGGGTGCACGATTTTAGAGCTATTGACTGGAAAAGAACCTTGGAAGTGCGACCGGAATACAGAAAGAGTAACTATCTTGTTTAAAATAGCAAGTACACAAGAAATACCTGAAATTCCGAGTGGGTTCTCAGAAGAGGCCGAAGATTTTCTGAAGAAGTGCTTGGTTAGGGATCCGAAGTCACGGTGGACTGCCGATATGCTCCTAGGCCATCCCTTTGTTTCGGCTGCAGATGGTGTCTTCACCGGGAGTATCAGAGAGGAAAGAAACAGAGTTGTTCATCCAAAAACAGCATAAGGTATTCTTCATTCATCATTCTTGAGTACATTCAAGGTTTGTGGATGCAAAACCACTGTGTGAACCCATGGATTTGGGCTGCATTATCCGAGAAGAGTGAGTTTTATTAGGAATGAATGAGGACCCAGAACTCTAATGGGTAGTGGGGGTTGGAAGAAGTTTCAGTGGCTATATATGAGATTTGAATGGTGGATCGAGAGAGAGAGAGAACTCTGGGGAATCGCGGAGGCGCTGGCTATATAGACATGCCATTGGTTCCAAAGAAGATGACACTCACACTCTCTCTCTCTCTCTCTCTCTCTCTGGCCTCAATGTTGAGACCAAATTCGCGGGAAATTCGAAAGTTGCGGTTATATTAGTTCCCCTTCCGGCGGTGGGTACACCAAAATTTATTACTTAAAAAAAATAAAATTCTCACTATCCTAAAAAAAAAATATATGAATTAGTGTATCAATATTAATTATGACATTATTATTACCCCACTCATTATACAAATTACAAATAAAAAAAACTTCTTAAATTATGTTATAGTTATGACATTATTATTGACCTCACTCATTATACAAATTACAAATATCAAAAACCTCTTAAATTATATCACATCATCAATTAGTACACTAGTTAATACCCTAATCTGTGCATATAGCATTATTCAAAAAAAAATCTTATATATTTATTTTATTAATTAATCTTGGAAAATTTTCAAAGGAGATGCACCAATAAATCCCAAATCATTATCTTGTGTTCCATTTGGTCCTATCTTTTATTTTATAATCCAATAAGTCCTAATATAGTGTTAATGACAAAATAACCCGTGTTGTACTCTGTTTGGCACGGTGTTTTTAGGGTAAATGTGGAATACCCCAATTTTGAATTGACTAATATGCCCAAAACCCTTACTGTGTTGATGTTTCTTTTCCCTCCAAGAAGATAGAAATCGAAGAGCCATGTATGGAAATTTAACAGTACGCCGAATGGCGTAATGTTGGGTAGGGCATATCAACATTTGTAATTGGCAACGTTGCATTCCTCTGGATTGAGACAGTAACGTACAAATTTGTGGTTTACCCAAAAACCCAGCAGATACGCAATCTTTTCCCCGTTGATACGTCGACACCGGTGGCTTGGGTGATTGGGCCGCTGTTGTGTTTTCATGCGGTGACTCAAAATCCTTCATACTCCGGTGGAAGTGGCTATGTTTCACGATAATGGCTCCAGGTATCTTAATTCCGCTTGTGTTGGTCCGATTATTTTTTGCCAAAAGGTTGATGTGTGTGATACCGTATGGACTAACATTATTGTGTAATTGATATTGCGTTGCTGAGAATGAGGATTTTTTGGCATATGGATGGTTGTTGCATATGTTAGTTTGTTAAGGTTAGTCTGGTAAATGTAAGTGTAATGGTAATGACATGTTGTGATTGAGGATGTCCTGCCATTTTGGTTTTGCTATTTTTGTTTGTGGTTCATATTGTCCTGGCATTTGGTGTTTGTGTTTTTGGTTACATTGAATGCATGTAGTAATAGTGTTCATGTAAATGTGTGACTGGTGTACTCACATATTTGAGATGGAGGTCAGTTCGTATAGGGTTTTTATTTTGGTGTGGTCAAGGATTACGTCAGCGAATGGTAGTTGTTGTTTACTAGAGCTGGCGTAGTTAGGTTTTGCGTGGGGCAAGAGTTTGGTTTGGCTGAATGTATGACAAATGGGGCAACCAATTAATGTCAGACTGATGACCAGTTCAAATCCGAAAATGTCAGTCGCATGTGTAAGGTTTTTTGATTGAAGGACGTAATTTCTTAGCGTTAGTGTAATGTTGGTTGGTGTGGAAGGAATCGATGTTTATGGTACTTTGTTTTTTTTCCTTTACATACTTTAAAATAGATAATTTAGTGTGTTGGAAAGTGAAAATGTCGTGTTTTGTATGGTATTGCATGTAATGGGACAACGTGGTGTGTTATGGATTGGAAGGTGTATACTATGTTGGTGTGACAGGTTAATGGGGTGTTCATATTTTACGTATGTATACCGATATGGTGCAATTTCAGTATGAATGAATATGGTGTTGCTCGTGGTGATGGAATGTGTGGTGTTGTTGTTTGGTCGGGTTTGGTTTCCCCGGTATGGTGTAATAATGTTATGCATGATGTTTTGTGTGTGTTGTTGTTGGTTTTAGTGTTTCCCTGACAGTTTTCGTGTAACCCATGTTTCAGGTAGCAGTGGCAATCAGAATGGAAAACAGATTATTGGCAGAAGGTCACCAGAAACGTTGACCAGGTTGGCCACGAAAAGACAATCCAGACTTCCATTTAAGAACCCAGAACTCTAATGGGTAGTGGGGGTTGGAAGAAGTTTCAGTGGCTATATATGAGATTTGAATGGTGGATCGAGAGAGAGAGAGAACTCTGGGGAATCGCGGAGGCGCTGGCTATATAGACATGCCATTGGTTCCAAAGAAGATGACACTCACACACTCTCTCTCTCTCTCTCTCTCTCTCTGGCCTCAATGTTGAGACCAAATTCGCGGGAAATTCGAAAGTTGCGGTTATATTAGTTCCCCTTCCGGCGGTGGGTACACCAAAATTTATTACTTAAAAAAAATAAAATTCTCACTATCCTAAAAAAAAAATATATGAATTAGTGTATCAATATTAATTATGACATTATTATTACCCCACTCATTAGACAAATTACAAATAAAAAAAACTTCTTAAATTATGTTATAGTTATGACATTATTATTGACCTCACTCATTATACAAATTACAAATATCAAAAACCTCTTAAATTATATCACATCATCAATTAGTACACTAGTTAATACCCTAATCTGTGCATATAGCATTATTCAAAAAAAAATCTTATATATTTATTTTATTAATTAATCTTGGAAAATTTTCAAAGGAGATGCACCAATAAATCCCAAATCATTATCTTGTGTTCCATTTGGTCCTATCTTTTATTTTATAATCCAATAAGTCCTAATATAGTGTTAATGACAAAATAACCCGTGTTGTACTCTGTTTGGCACGGTGTTTTTAGGGTAAATGTGGAATACCCCAATTTTGAATTGACTAATATGCCCAAAACCCTTACTGTGTTGATGTTTCTTTTCCCTCCAAGAAGATAGAAATCGAAGAGCCATGTATGGAAATTTAACAATACGCCGAATGGCGTAATGTTGGGTAGGGCATATCAACATTTGTAATTGGCAACGTTGCATTCCTCTGGATTGAGACAGTAACATACAAATTTGTGGTTTACCCAAAAACCCAGCAGATACGCAATCTTTTCCCCGTTGATACGTCGACACCGGTGGCTTGGGTGATTGAGCCGCTGTTGTGTTTTCATGCGGTGACTCAAAATCCTTCATACTCCGGTGGAAGTGGCTATGTTTCACGATAATGGCTCCAGGTATCTTAATTCCGCTTGTGTTGGTCCGATTATTTTTTGCCAAAAGGTTGATGTGTGTGATACCGTATGGACTAACATTATTGTGTAATTGATATTGCGTTGCTGAGAATGAGGATTTTTTGGCATATGGATGGTTGTTGCATATGTTAGTTTGTTAAGGTTAGTCTGGTAAATGTAAGTGTAATGGTAATGACATGTTGTGATTGAGGATGTCCTGCCATTTTGGTTTTGCTATTTTTGTTTGTGGTTCATATTGTCCTGGCATTTGGTGTTTGTGTTTTTGGTTACATTGAATGCATGTAGTAATAGTGTTCATGTAAATGTGTGACTGGTGTACTCACATATTTGAGATGGAGGTCAGTTTGTATAGGGTTTTTATTTTGGTGTGGTCAAGGATTACGTCAGCGAATGGTAGTTGTTGTTTACTAGAGCTGGCGTAGTTAGGTTTTGCGTGGGGCAAGAGTTTGGTTTGGCTGAATGTATGACAAATGGGGCAACCAATTAATGTCAGACTGATGACCAGTTCAAATCCGAAAATGTCAGTCGCATGTGTAAGGTTTTTTGATTGAAGGACGTAATTTCTTAGCGTTAGTGTAATGTTGGTTGGTGTGGAAGGAATCGATGTTTATGGTACTTTGTTTTTTTTCCTTTACATACTTTAAAATAGATAATTTAGTGTGTTGGAAAGTGAAAATGTCGTGTTTTGTATGGTATTGCATGTAATGGGACAACGTGGTGTGTTATGGATTGGAAGGTGTATACTATGTTGGTGTGACAGGTTAATGGGGTGTTCATATTTTACGTATGTATACCGATATGGTGCAATTTCAGTATGAATGAATATGGTGTTGCTCGTGGTGATGGAATGTGTGGTGTTGTTGTTTGGTCGGGTTTGGTTTCCCCGGTATGGTGTAATAATGTTATGCATGATGTTTTGTGTGTGTTGTTGTTGGTTTTAGTGTTTCCCTGACAGTTTTCGTGTAACCCATGTTTCAGGTAGCAGTGGCAATCAGAATGGAAAACAGATTATTGGCAGAAGGTCACCAGAAACGTTGACCAGGTTGGCCACGAAAAGACAATCCAGACTTCCATTTAAGAAACAAAAAGGGGCCAATGTCACTACTATGAAAGCTGATGTTGATCCGGCGAGGTTAATGTACTGATCCAACATATCAGGAGTGATTAACACAGTGCTTGAATTGGAATTACGTGACGGGCATATTAAACAGCTTCAAAAAACCCCATTTTGGGTGATGATTGATGCTATTCGTGTCAACGAGCTTCATTCGAAATCGTTCAAGAAATGTGATGCCACGGTATGTCGCATTATACAAACGTACAACCCCGACGATGAAAAGTTCCACATTGGTGGAGCTAAACTACCATTGCGGAACAACGACATCAGGTTGATATTTGGGGTACAATGTGGGAAAGAAAAGTTGGATTTGTTACACGGTGGTAAAGGGCCTTCCGATTTCATCCAAAGACGTTGCGCAAATGTTAGCTGGATATCTTCGAAAGTTATAAAGGACTTGCTGAGCGAAGAAATCTGTGGTCGTACAGTACATGACAAAGAAGACGTGGCGAAACTGGTGTGTCTTTACATTTGTGCGAAGTTATTTTTCGCAACCACAGGCGAGCATATAGGGTGGGTATTTGTTCGGGCGATCGACAAACTTGATACGTTAAAACAGTACGACTGGACTGCAACAATTCGGAACACGCTGATTGTTTCTCTAAACGAGATGCACAACAAGCCGGAGAGGGTGACTGGTTATGTTGTCACGACCCCAAACCGCCCCTAGTAGTTTGGTGCCGTGATGGCCAGTAATCCGTAATTACCGAAGGCCAACTTTTCAAAACTTAACACAATCAGAGTATGGATATAGGGGGCTCACAAATGCGGAAGCAATAAACAAATACAAGTGGTCCATAAGAGCTGTGCGTAGATCAAAGCAATGCCAAACATTCCAATTAACTTTACAACTTAAATACAACAAGGTAAAAATACATGTTACATCTTGATCAAAAGGCTTCTCGAGCCGACATATACAAAATACAGCTAATACAAGTCAAGAAGCATGATTTTCAAGATTTGCCGACATGCAAAGCAGGGCATCGCCGACGTAAATATAAAAGTAAAGCCGACATAAGCACGAATCCAAAACAAGCATCCAAAACGATCTAGGCGTCGCCGCCGTCCTGCTCATCACCTACATATATATAGAGGGGTGAGTACAAAACTCAGTGAATGGTACTAATAATAAAGGTTTGCATTAATATAGCAGAGGTCTTTCAAAATAAACTCATCAACTGTAACAAGACGAGGGATGAACCGTATTCATCAATCAAATATTACAAGTATCCAAAGATGTTTACTGACAAAGGCAAAACAAGGAATGAACCGTATTCATCATTCAAGTGTACAATGTGGGAAAGAAAAGTTGGATTTGTTACACGGTGGTAAAGGGCCTTCCGATTTCATCCAAAGACGTTGCGCAAATGTTAGCTGGATATCTTCGAAAGTTATAAAGGACTTGCTGAGCGAAGAAATCTGTGGTCGTACAGTACATGACGAAGAAGACGTGGCGAAACTGGTGTGTCTTTACATTTGTGCGAAGTTATTTTTCGCAACCACAGGCGAGCATATAGGGTGGGTATTTGTTCGGGTGATCGACAAACTTGATACGTTAAAACAGTACGACTGGACTGCAACAATTCGGAACACGCTGATTGTTTCTCTAAACGAGATGCACAACAAGCCGGAGAGGGTGACTGGTTATGTCGTAGCGTTGCTGGTATGTGCAATGGTCAATGTGACGAACACATACATCATTTGAGAAACAAAACAGTCTTGCTTTATTGTGGGCTTATTTAATGTATTCTTTGATGTGTTGATTTCAGTTTCTCATTTGTGAACATTCGAGCATCATCACCCCGGAAAGGCCAAATGTGACACCAAGATTTTGTCGATGGAACATTGGCGCAGTTGCGGGGAAATTGAAAGGGATAAATTTGTTGGCAGAAAGTTGCATTAAGGTAAGGAATGAAAGCTTTGGGTTTTGTTTTTTATTTGTGTGCATCCCATGATGTTTATGGGTGTGTTAATTTGGATTTTCCGTAGGTGCATTGTGGTAAACTTGTTGGGACAATATATGAGTGTCATATTCTGAAGTTGGCTGCTGTTGCGACTGATCCAAGATAAGCTGGTCGAATAACAATGGATGTGGATCTAGCTAACACATGCGATGGGCGTGGGGCTGCTGCTGATATAAATGATGTGGGCAGTGTGGAGCCAAGCTTCAATTGTTGGCAGCTTGATACACCTAATGGTGGTCCCAACAAAATAGAAGGGGTAGTTGATTATGGGAACAACAATAGTGGTACACCAACCAGTAAGGAAAAAGTGGATGGGAAGACGTGTGTAGGCAAAGATGTGTGGCCGGTATTGTTCCCGGATCTTTTAGACCTATCCAGCACTCCGGATGCCGAAGACGTTGGGCACAGAACCTGCAAGGGTGAATGATGAGTTAAGAACTGCTCAACTGAGAATTATTGAGTTGGAGCGTGAAATGAAGAATAAAGACACACGGGTACATGAATTGGAACATCGTGTTGAAACGTTGGAGGGACTACTTGGAAGGCATGCTGGTAATTTGTTTATAGACTTTAATAGTGTTATTGTGGAGAAGGATGTTGAAATTGCACGACTCAGAACGCTGGTTGGCCTATTGGAGTCAAAAATAACCAATTTTGAGGATAGTCTTGATGTTCGTGAGGTGCATGACGTAACGCAATGTGTTGCAAATAATGGATCCAATCTGCGAACACCGAGTGACAGTCGATCGGGGAAAGTAAGTGGTTCTGGCAACATGACAAGTGGCAAAAGTGTGCAGCAGTCTATGTGTCCTGAAGACAGAACGAAGGACGTTGGCTTGGCCACATTAGAAATTGTTGAAGACGAAGTTGGAGTTGAAGATTTGACGGTTAACTTTGCCGACAGGTATATACGTTCATCTGTGGCAGGTGTGCGGGTCAGCTGCAGTCCACGTAACACGCGGTCAGTGAGTAGTGGAAATGTAGACGTTAGTGCAATTGTCGTTGGTGTAGAAACTGGTTGGGAAGACACAACTGCTGCAACAAGGACTGGCCCAAAAATTATGTCACTGGTTAAACGGGTGAAAAACAAACCAAGACGGGAATTTAGGTTGTCTGACTATGAATATCCAGGCATATTTGGGCGACAAGAAGTAAGTGCCAATGTGAGGCTTGGTAAATCGTCTGAGCACGGAGTGATTTACAGTGTCGAGGACGTCGAGGTGGAGCGTAAAACCTGGCATGGTTTTGGTATAAATAGGAGGCACACTGTGTAGAACATGTTGAAGGATGATGATAGGCAACTGCTAGAGAGATTGTATAGTTCAGAGGGTGACGGGTAGCTTGTTCGTATAGAATGTTGTACTAATTTACGTTTACAACCTCTGAATTTTGTATTATGGTGATTAATAAATTTAATTTGTGATCTGCAGGTTAATAACCATTGCGGAACAACGACATCAGGTTGATATTTGGGGTACAATGTGGGAAAGAAAAGTTGGATTTGTTACACGGTGGTAAAGGGCCTTCTGATTTCATCCAAAGACGTTGCGCAAATGTTAGCTGGATATCTTCGAAAGTTATAAAGGACTTGCTGAGCGAAGAAATCTGTGGTCGTACAGTACATGACGAAGAAGACGTGGCGAAACTGGTGTGTCTTTACATTTGTGCGAAGTTATTTTTCGCAACCACAGGCGAGCATATAGGGTGGGTATTTGTTCGGGTGATCGACAAACTTGATACGTTAAAACAGTACGACTGGACTGCAACAATTCGGAACACGCTGATTGTTTCTCTAAACGAGATGCACAACAAGCCGGAGAGGGTGACTGGTTATGTCGTAGCGTTGCTGGTATGTGCAATGGTCAATGTGACGAACACATACATCATTTGAGAAACAAAACAGTCTTGCTTTATTGTGGGCTTATTTAATGTATTCTTTGATGTGTTGATTTCAGTTTCTCATTTGTGAACATTCGAGCATCATCACCCCGGAAAGGCCAAATGTGACACCAAGATTTTGTCGATGGAACATTGGCGCAGTTGCGGGGAAATTGAAAGGGATAAATTTGTTGGCAGAAAGTTGCATTAAGGTAAGGAATGAAAGCTTTGGGTTTTTTTTTTATTTGTGTGCATCCCATGATGTTTATGGGTGTGTTAATTTGGATTTTCCGTAGGTGCATTGTGGTAAACTTGTTGGGACAATATATGAGTGTCATATTCTGAAGTTGGCTGCTGTTGCGACTGATCCAAGACAAGCTGGTCGAATAACAATGGATGTGGATCTAGCTAACACATGCGATGGGCGTGGGGCTGCTGCTGATATAAATGATGTGAGCAGTGTGGAGCCAAGCTTCAATTGTTGGCAGCTTGATACACCTAATGGTGGTCCCAACAAAATGGAAGGGGTAGTTGATTATGGGAACAACAATAGTGGTACACCAACCAGTAAGGAAAAAGTGGGTGGGAAGACGTGTGTAGGCAAAGATGTGTGGCCGGTATTGTTCCCGGATCTTTTAGACCTATCCAGCACTCCGGATGCCGAAGACGTTGGCACAGAACCTGCAAGGGTGAATGATGAGTTAAGAACTGCTCAACTGAGAATTATTGAGTTGGAGCGTGAAATGAAGAATAAAGACACACGGGTACATGAATTGGAACATCGTGTTGAAACGTTGGAGGGACTACTTGGAAGGCATGCTGGTAATTTGTTTATAGACTTTAATAGTGTTATTGTGGAGAAGGATGTTGAAATTGCACGACTCAGAACGCTGGTTGGCCGATTGGAAGGTTGTTTTATTTTTGAAGTTTTGTCAACATACATATTTGTTTTGTTAATGTGCGAAATCAAAACGTTAGGATGGAAAATAAGTGGCCAGAATCTGCAGCAACCTAAGTTGGGTGTTTTATTTTTGAAGTCGTTGTCGACGTATATAATTGTTTTGTGTTTTTGAGGTTAACGTTGACATTATTTGCCATAACAGTTAATTCTATTCCATATTATTAGCTTCGGACATTATGTCATAAAAAGTTATTCTATACATTCTGACTAAAACATCATCGTCCTTATGAATGGTTGTTGGCTAATTCGCGGTGGTAGGAGTCTGTTACTATATTGGTGAATGGTGATGATTATGGCCGAGTAATGAAAACAGAATGTTATATTATTTATGTGCATTTATGAAACATTGGTTCGCAATGCCATACGCAACTGTGTATGTGAATATGGTATGAGCTATGTGAAAGTTGACATGCAATCAGTGTGTGTTAGAGAAACATGTTTGGCCACCATGGGATTAAACATGGCTTGATGTCTATGGAAGTTGACATGCGAAGACAAAGCGCATCATGTCAATGTGTTTGTGTTGAATTTGTGTTTGATTGTATTGTATGTTAGGAAAAACAACATGGGTTGGTTTGATATTCAATGTTTTACGTGTTGTTGATGAATGTATATTAATCTGTAGACAATGCAGGGAATAGATTACATTCCCGTAACTGCTGGATATTTGTTTGTAACCGTATGGGTGTGTGATATTCGGTATTAAAAATTGATTTGTAATCATGTTTGGTTTTATGGTTATGTATGGTGTACACAGCTGAACCTCCAAACTGAAACGCACAGTTATGTGTATTCCAACCATACCGAACTACATTCAACTAATACCAATCGTACAAAATTAGCACGTCTAATAAGCATACATATTGGGATTAAATTTACCCAATGAATGTTAACCTAGCCATGAGTAACATTTCAATATGTTAATTTTAATAATGAGCACCACAAATAGAAATTGAACTTACAAAACGTAACGACAGTCATGACGTAACGAAGATACAGTACATATCCACCCAAGCGAAACACCCGTTGGCAGGAAGACAATTTACAACCGAAAATCCGTTACGTAAATTTGAAAATATGCTCAAACCCTCCACGTACAGTAAGTAAAGGAATTTTTTTGTTAAAAAAACACAACCATTAAACACCATTACCGCTGCCAATGTATAAAAAACAAAACCCACCATGTATGTACCCTTTACAAGATCATGATAATGAACACCATTACAAATGACAAAAAGACCATTTCCTCACCCCAATACAAAAAAGGGACCACACCAGATTAAATTGCCATTGACATTATAAAAATAATTATGGAGAGACCATTTGGCGTTGAAATAGTATTCCACAGTGGGTTTTGGGTTCATGTATGTGTATGATATACACAGGTTGCAAACAAACCGCAACCATTGGTGTTGCAACGCCATAATGTAATCAACCCGAAGGTGGGGTATTAAAGCTTCCATGTGTGATTGTTTAATAGTGGGAACCAAAATAATAGCTGGGATAGATATAAGTACGTCGTACCAAATTTATTAAGTCCAAAACATAAAATGAATGACCAATTGAAAACAGTTCAAAAAACAATTCGAACAACCAAAATTAAATCATAATACAGTAGTCCAACACAACCCCAGTTTGTCGGAAACAAAATTAAATCATATGGCAGACCGTCTATAACGGCTCTTTGCATGTCTTCCTATTGTGATTGCCCAATTTTCTGCAACGTCCACAACGAATACGTTGCACTACCTCGCCCTTAGAAGGAATTCTCTTCCATTTGGGCCTACCATGCGGACGCTTCACCTTTGACGGTGCTATAAAATATTCAGTTAGGTTGAACATCGGCTTCTCAACTGTTGGGATGGGATATATTGTCCCGCTGTACATAGCACGAAATGTATCGATGTAGAATGCACGGTCTATCGAATCGTAAATGTTTATCTCACTATTACAAAATGCGACAACAACATGGGAACACAGAAACCCATTTATCTGCCACTGAAAACAAGAACATGTCTGCTTGCCGACATCAACCAACACCGATGGGTGGGAGTGAACCTCGTACACATCATTATTTGCCTGGCTTACACACCATGCCCTACTTTCATTATACGCCTTGACCAACTTTTTCTCCATTTTCGGACATATTACACCAGACCATTTAGTGCATTTAACTCTACGTTCCCACATCTGCTCCATTATTTGACCCCTTATCATGTCAACCAATCCAGTAATCGGCAGATGACGGACCTCACCTACCCAATTGTTGAACGATTCAGCAGCGTTTGAACACATCTCACCATATCGTTGGCCCCTACAAAAAATAACCAATTCCACCGTGCAAAAAGTCATCAACGATGAAGAGAATAAAAGATACAAAAGAAAAATGATGGGGATATAAAAATGCCATATCCTATTAGGCGAATCCTGAAATATGCGTTACACCAATGTTTTGGGTGCAAGTCTTTCATAAAATCTTCAATCACAACCGGGTTGAACTTCTTCAATAACTCAAATTTCTCATTGAAGCAATTAACAGTGGGCGCATAGGTGCATTCCCGCAATTTACACATCAACCCAATTTTGTGCGATGCATTCACATATTTCATTCGATCCCGTAAATTCATTTGGAGATGCAACAAACAATACGCATGATGCGCCGAGGGAAAAATTGTTGGCATGGACTGTAATAATCCGACGTGGCGGTCAGATATGAAAGTTAATGTCCGGACATCCCCAACAACTTTTTTCAAATTGTGAAGAAACCATTCCCAATTGGTTGAATTCTCGGAATCAACAATAGCAAAGGCGACAGGAAACAACCCAACAACCAAAAACATGCAACATAACACAGGTTAGCATTTCATAAAGTTTTAAAACCATCAAAAGAGAACATGTACAACACATTTTTTAGAAAAAATGAATAAGCATAACACTATGTTTGACATTACCAATCAGTGTCAAATGGAGGACATCTTATTTCAAAGTGGGAAAATTTATTTAACGAAGATTCATATGAAAATGGAACTACCAGTTTACTAGTACATCAACAAAATAGGAAATAAGAGGGCACAATATTACCTTGATTGGCATCTTTAGCAGTTGTGGCAAGCAAATTACCTTTGAACCTACCTTTCAAAAATGTTCCATCCAAGAATAGCAAAGGCCAAGAATGATTGAACCCATCTATACAAACGCGGAATGATATGAAATACCGAACGAACCTCCCGATTTTCTGGTTAAATTCAAGGTTAATGTAACTGTTTGGATTTTTTTACATTACGGAATCACTATACCACTTGTGTTGGTCAAACGACATAGCATGATCCCCGTACACTTCGCCTCTCGCTTTCTCAATACCCAACCATGCCACCCGGTAACTAATCTCCAACCCATACTCGTTTTTCAAATCAAACACCACATCAGTAAGGCACGTCAATAGCTGCTCACGCACCCGATCCGCAACAATAGTCGACACCAAATTAGACCCCGTACGAGGGTTCCTATAAGTACGTACAGCAGCCCCACAAGTGTGCACACCATTGAACCTCTTAATGCATAACACCCCACTTGATGGTATCATCCTCGCATGAACTGAAAATGTACAAGCTGTTGACGCTGCAAACTTACACACTACTGTAATTCGAACAGAATCATTTTAAGGTATTTGAATTGAAATCCATGTTCCACGGCGTACTTACATAGAACTTCGCGGAATTCAGTTGCTCCACCATCGAAACATTGTCCCACATGGCTAATGCCATACGCCCATTACGCCGACACAAACATCTTCGATCTATTCGAACAATATGTCAGCAACAAATCCATCTGGTCGTCCACGCAATCAATCCAACTAGCATCCCGGGAATTTCCCCCATCCTCTACAGTATCCACCACACCACAATCACCCCCTCTGTTTCTGAACGAGGACGTCAATATGATTTAACCCAAACGACTTAGCAAGGCACAACATGTTTTGAATAACGTCGTCACTATCCACCTTAAACTTCTTATACCCGGGAACATCAAATAACAAATACACCGCCCCTGGTACCAATCCATCGAACTTCCCACAAATATGACCAACAATCTGTACAAATGTTGAACCGTGATGCAACCGAATAACAGCATTGATTAACCCGTAAGAACACACCAACAAAATCCCTTCGTCCATACCTGCGTTAACAATACACCGGAAATACAAAACAAACCAAAAAAAAAATTAATATGGAATTGATGTAACTAATCGAACCCAACCCACTGCCAAAAAAAAAAAACTCCAATTTAGCACAACAAATCAATCATCGTAGCAACACCCGTAGGTGAAAAACAATAACAGAAAATCAACAGCAGCCAACAATAAACACATAAATGGGAGACCCAAAAAAAACAAACAAAAACGCATACCTGTTACAGTGCGATTGCGTAAAACCACCAGCAGAACAATAGTGGTCACCGGAAAAAATGAGATGAAATGGTGCTCCCCGTTTCCTCTCTCCTAAAAAAATGAAAACAATGTTAACCAATCAAATATTTCCCCCAATACATTAACATTATCTATCCCAATTCAAAACATAATCAACAGTTTAAGGAATCAATCTTGCAAAGGGTATTCATGTAAAAAGAATGGAATGAAATCACAATCCAAAAAAACTGCCAAATAAATAGGACTAAATGGTGTGTAAAAAAAAATTAGGACTAAATCGTTTAACTTTTCCCTATATAGGATTTATGGGTAATTTTTCCAATTTTGAATTCAATTTAAATTTTATAAATATTAATTATTAAAGTCATAATTTGTTTCGTAGTAATTTTTTAAAAATATCACCACGTGGTAATTTCCCCTTTCATTTTTGGAGTTCTCAAGCCAAAGGTTCACTGTTCAAACAAACAAACAAACAAACAAAAAAACCGAAGGTTCAATTCCAAATATTTTGGGCCAAAAGGTCCAAGATGTATTATTTTGAAACTAAAATGACAATTATAATTTAAATTTCATTTTATTCTTATTTATTTGTCTATTTATCTACGTGTCATCTCGCTATTTGCCTATATGTCATCTATCTGTCCACCTAAACAAATTATCTGTGCAAATCATCACCACTGCCATCACTGCCACGGTTGGCCACAATCGTCAATTTTTCCAATACTGGTGACTTTTTCAATGACCCGCGACGGTCTAACAATAAGGGTACAATTGGAAAAGAAAATTCAAAAAAAATAATGTTTTGTTTCAATTTTCTAGATTCAATTTTCTGCAAATTGACTTTTTATTTTCGTAGTTTTTTGTTTTTAGTGAATACTTTTAAAATTTTAAGTATTTTTTTTTACTTTTTTAAATGCACCTTACTTAGGTGTATCTAAAAATTAAAATATTTTTAAAAATCAATAAATACATATGAGTACAAAAAATGTACTGAATTCTCATTTATTTATTTATTTATTTGTATTTTTGGCTTTTTAAACTTTTTTTGGGTGAATTTTTTGTTACCTTTTAGATTAGACGAATCCCCCAAAAAAATTAAAAATTAAAAATTAATAAAAACAAACAAATTCAAAAACAAAAGGGAGATTTTTTAAGCTGGATGCCAAACAAATACTAAGCCTATTTTTGAAAATCGATATTTTAGCCAAAAAATTATTGCAAAAAAATCAACTTTTCAATCTACTTTCTTACACTTCTTTTCATAAAAAGTAAAAAATATAGTAAAAGAGGCCAATCCTCAACAAAAAATAAAAAATAAGTTTTCACTCAAATTGTCATATTGAAATATTTTTAAAACAAACAAAATTTGGTCAATGTGGCAATCATCTTCAATGGTAAAATAAATTTTATAAAAAAAATACATTTTTTTAATTTTAGAAGAAAAATAATAATAATTAAGAAAATTGATAAGTCATTAATTCATATGGGAAAAAAGCTCAACTTGATCACCAACTTCACTACAATTAAATTGGGATGCGTTTTACATCTGCACACATGCCCTGTTATTATCACAAAATTCTTAGTCACATAATTTTTTTCTATAAAAGAGTAGATATAAAAAATAAAAATAAAAACTTTAATACAATCAATCTAAAATATACGTTCTAAAACAATTTTTTCTTTTTTCACGTTTTGGTGTATGCACAGATTCAATGCGAGAATTATATATTATATACAATACAAATCAGAATATTTGAATTGTGATTCTTACTCAAACTCTGATTGGTTTAATTTGAGTTGGTAAATTTTTCCTTTAGGCCTATTTTGAAAAGTTGGTTTTTTAGTTAAAGACCTAAAAAGTATTCCAAAAAAAAGTCATTAAAAAAGTTAATTTTCAAAACAATCCTTTGTCCCGACCAAATTTAAAATAGTCCAAAGGCCATAAAATTTTACAAACTTAAATTACTTAAGACTATAAAATTTTACGAATTTCAATTACTTAAATGTTAATAAATATGCTTATTATATATCTTAAAATTTAAAATAAAAGTAATTTTATAATCTATAAATTTATAAAAATATTAATATATATATCCACATCATTTTCATAAAATTTTACAAACTTAAATTACTTAAATTGGGCCCACACATTGCACCTCGACAGGTTTATGATCTAAAAATTCATACAATGTTAATAAATATCCTTATCATATATCTTAAAATTTAAAAATAAAAATAGTTTTATTATCTAAAATTTATAAAAATATTAATATATATCATTTTCATATATATTTAACCGTGCATAACACACTGGTTGAATGCTAGTAAATATATATAACTATTCATTTCATAGCGTTGACATAAATATATAATTTTTTACACAAATTAAAAAAATTTAATAAATATGCATAAATATGTTCATATTTTTGTTATAAAAAATAATTACAAATAAATCAAATCGTAGTTTAGGAAAGTCGGAAGTTAACCCTTATGTATTAACATAGAATTCCAATCCAAACTAAATTAAAAGTCTGGAGCTAATAGTATCCTCTAAGGATTCAACTCTTTAGAATCCTTATATATATAGATTACAGTAAACATTATCACTCATCAGCAAATTCTAGAGAGTGAAGTATGTTTCTTTGAGAGTGAAAGAGAGAGTTTTGCAGAGAGAGAGAGAGAGTTTTCTTGGAGTGTAATGATGTGGAGGAGAGGGAAAATACTGGGAAAGGGAGGTTCTGCAATGGTGTATCTGGCTGCAGTTGTTTCACCACCAAGAAGTAATGAACTACTACCTTCTCTCATGGCTGCCAAATCTGCCCCTGTCAACAACTCCCAATTGCTTTCCATCGAAAGAGAGTTGTTCAGTCAGTTTGAAGGATGTCCTCACATTCTTCGCTGTTTTGGGGACGACGTTACGATCGAAGACGGAGAGCAATGGTACAACATCTTGTTGGAGTATGCCGCTGGTGGAAGTTTGGCTGATCGCATTCAGAGTTACGGCAGAGGACTACCCGAGACAGAGGTCAGACAATACACAAACTCTGTACTTCTGGGTCTGAGTTACATTCACAACAAGGGTTATGTTCACTGTGATATCAAGCCTCATAATATACTGCTTGTGGATGAAAAGGATGACTTGTCAATCGATTTGAATGGAAAGATGAATAGGGTCCAAGAAAGAACTGCAAAGATTGCTGACCTAGGGCTTGTAAAGAAGGCTGGAGAGAGGTTGACAGAAAAAGGAAGAAAGCTTGGAATCAGAGGCACTGCACTGTATATGGCCCCGGAGTCCATTCGCCATGAAGATTATGAACCAGAAGCAGACATATGGGCATTAGGGTGCACGATTTTAGAGCTATTGACTGGAAAAGAACCTTGGAAGTGCGACCGGAATACAGAAAGAGTAACTATCTTGTTTAAAATAGCAAGTACACAAGAAATACCTGAAATTCCGAGTGGGTTCTCAGAAGAGGCCGAAGATTTTCTGAAGAAGTGCTTGGTTAGGGATCCGAAGTCACGGTGGACTGCCGATATGCTCCTAGGCCATCCCTTTGTTTCGGCTGCAGATGGTGTCTTCACCGGGAGTATCAGAGAGGAAAGAAACAGAGTTGTTCATCCAAAAACAGCATAAGGTATTCTTCATTCATCATTCTTGAGTACATTCAATCTTCCCAAACCTTATTTGCTCACGTCACATTCAGCATCAAATGGATAAGTACCTAATAGTTGCATGGCCACAAGACATTCAGATGATATTGTTTCTGAAGACTTCGGTGAATTTCACGCTTGTAAAGTACAGAAAAGATTAGTGGAAGATGCCAAAGAAGGGCTGTCTACAAGAAGTTTTCGACTGGATGCCTTTGGAGCGGTATGGGGGTATCAAGAGGATTTCAGAGATACCAAACTCCAACATTGCCATTGAGATTTTCAATTGAGGTTTTAATAGAGCATGATTGTTGTTGCTTCAAGTCATCTATTGTGAGAATGTCTCAAACTCGACCGAGATAATCCTATGTACAGAGAGGTTGTAGTGAGAGGGAGGGCTCATTGTATTCTCCTCATTCATAGTGAAATTCCTCTGTTGTTTTTCACCCGTGGATGTAGGCTTATAGCCGAACCACGTAAATCATTGTGTGCTTGTGTGTTTGTTCTATTTTATATTTTCTCAATTATTGGTTTCATCATAAAATCACTAAGTAATATCTAATTGAAGCATGGGCTCTTAAACCAAAAAAAAACCCTTAATCAAATCAACCAATTCCAATTTCACAGGTTTACTTCGGAAAATTAAATCATCCCTAACTCTCTGCAATGACCACAACACAGCAAAAAAATGGTTTTTCTAATTAATTCTTTCCAAATTTGTGTGACTCTCCACCACACAGGGCATACCACTCACTAATTATCCATATGGAAAGAAGTCTAGTATGTCCCTTTCTCACACATTCCAAAAATGGCATCTTCAAAAGTAAAACAAATATATCCATGGGCTTCCTTTTAAATAAATAGGGTTCAGAAGATAAACCACGTAACTGAAACCTTGTGTTACCAAACGGCACCTTATAAAACATAACTTTTATTAAAAACATAACTTGTATAAAACAGATTTTGGTAAGTTAAAACATACGTAAAATACATTTTGCTAACTCAAGGCATAATATAACTCACTTTAACTTTAATACCTTACGCTTCCTTTCCACTGTTAAAGACCTTCTCAACTTCCACTATTTTTTTTCTTCTTTCTCTCTTTTCTTTCTTTCCTTTCTCTCTTTCTTTCCTTCTTTCTTTTCTTTCCTTTCTTCTTTTT
>NW_021025670.1:190460-287977 GCF_004153795.1 Camellia sinensis | reverse complement strand
AATGTTAATGGATAAGAGAAAGGGCTTGTTTTGGACTCCTTGTGCCGCCCATTGCATAGATTTGATGTTAGAAGATTTTGAGAAGGAAATACAAGTTCATCGTGTTACAATTGGTAAAGGAAAAAAGATTGTGGCATACATTTATTCAAGAACCAATCTTATTCATTGGATGAAGGAGTTTACAAAAGACGTTGAACTTACAAGGCTTGCGGTAACTCGGTTTGCTACCTCTTACTTGACATTGAGACGTCTTCATGAGCAACAAGGTGCATTGTTCTCTCTATTTACATCAAACAAGTGGAGGAATAGTAGATTTGCGAAGTCTGAAAAGGGGAAAAAAATTGAAAATATTGTTTTGGACAATCGATATTTTTGGAAGGGTGTTTCTACCTGCTTGAAGGCTGCAGTACCTCTCATTAAGGTACTTAGGTTGGTGGATTCGGATGAGCATCCGGCAATGGGATTCATTTATGAAGCAATGGATCGTGCGAAAGAGGAAATTCAAAAGAATTTCAATAATATCATAAGATGGTAAACTTTTTATTTAGTGTTGGCTATTTATTTACTCTTTAATACTATTTCCATAAACTATTTATTTATTCATTAATAATATTTATTAAATTGTGTCAGCTATGATCCTATATGGGCCATCATTGATAGAAGATGGGAAACCCAACTCCATCACCCATTGCATGCTGCAGCATACTTCTTGAACCCTCAGCTTCATTATAGTCCCAATTTTCAAGCTGATGCAGAGATTAAAATTGGGTTGTACAAATGTCTTGAAAAAATGGTCCCTGACACTAATGAGAGGGTGAAGATAGATTTGCAAATTGATGCATTCAAGAATGCAAGAGGACTCTTTGGTATACAAAATGCAATCTTGACTAGAAAAAAGAAATCTCCAGGTTATTTATTTTTACCCTAAGTTGATTTGTAAGTTGTATCTATCAATCTTATGTTATGATTATTTGTTTTGAAGAACTTTAAATTTTGAACTACTTAATTAAAATTTCGATGTAGGGGATTGGTGGGACTCTTTTGGTGATGAATGTCCTGAGTTGAAGAGGTTTGCAATTAGGGTATTAAGTCTAACATGTAGTTCATCGGGGTGTGAGCGCAATTGGAGTGCTTTTGAGATGGTACACTCAAAGCGGAGGAATCGTTTACACCAAAAGAGAATGAATGACTTGGTCTTTGTGATGTACAATTTGAAACTGAGACAAAGGCACAAGAATAGACAATCAATCATGAATCCATTATGTTTGGATGATGTTCCATCAGACGATGAGTGGATAACAGAGAAAGAGAATCCGACTCTTCCAAGAGAAGGAAATTGGTTGCATGTGCTTGATAGGAATGCTCGACATGGATGTCATTCAGAAGATGAAGAGGCAGATGCTCTTGCAAGGGATTTGGAACAAGCATGTAAGTCTAGGTACATGATACATCTTTTAGTTTTAATTAGAAGTTGCAATTTGGATTTAATTTGGATTTTTTTTTTCTTCAACTTAGGCCGTGACCATATTGGAGAAAATGTCGATGAAATTCATGAAGTAAGTGATGATGATGATATGGATGACAACATGAATGCTCCAAGGGATTTTGATGATGACTTTGATGATGCTACTATTGGTGATGATGACATTGAGGAGTTGGGTGACACTGTGGGTGATGATGAAGATGAGGGAGACAATGAGATCAACAATGTTGTTGATTGTGGCAATGATGATTTCGGCGATGAAGATGATGACTTGTTTTAGCCTCTTGTTTATTTATTCTTCTCTTATTTTAGTTTGTTTTGTTAAGGATATCAATGTTGTGCAAGTGTTAACTTGAAGACTTGAAGTTGAATTGCTATTTTCTTTTAGTATGTTCTTTTGTTAAGATTTGAGGAAAATGTTTGAATGACAACTTGAATGGCCACCTTTTTTTATTATGTTTTCTTTGTTTAAAAAAATGTGTAAAATGTATATTTGAATTGATTGTCGGATGGATGGTCAGATAGAAAGAGAAGATCCATATGTAATTTTCTTGTGAATAGCCCTAATGGAACTATTTTCTTGTCATCACTAGATACATCCGACATTTCAAAAACGGGTGAAAAGGTTTTTGAGATGTTAGATGAGGTTGTTGAGAAGGTTGGAGAAGAAAATGTTGTACAAGTTGTAACTGACAATGCTTCTAATTATAAATTGGCGGGACAAATGTTAATGGATAAAAGAAAGGGCTTGTTTTGGACTCCTTGTGCTGCCCATTACATAGATTTGATGTTAGAAGATTTTGAGAAGGAAATACAAGTTCATCGTGTTACAATTGGTAAAGGAAAAAAGATTGTGGCATACATTTATTCAAGAACCAATCTTATTCATTGGATGAAGGAGTTTACAAAAGACGTTGAACTTACAAGGCTTGCGGTAACTCGGTTTGCTACCTCTTACTTGACATTGAGACGTCTTCATGAGCAACAAGGTGCATTGTTCTCTCTATTTACATCAAAGAAGTGGAGGAATAGTAGATTTGCGAAGTCTGAAAAGGGGAAAAAAATTGAAAATATTGTTTTGGACAATCGATATTTTTGGAAGGGTGTTTCTACCTGCTTGAAGGCTGCAGTACCTCTCATTAAGGTACTTAGGTTGGTGGATTCGGATGAGCATCCGGCAATGGGATTCATTTATGAAGCAATGGATCGTGCGAAAGAGGAAATTCAAAAGAATTTCAATAATGTCCTAAGATGGTAAACTTTTTATTTAGTGTTGGCTATTTATTTACTCTTTAATACTATTTCCCTAAACTTTTTATTTATTCATTAATAATATTTATTAAATTGTGTCAGCTATGATCCTGTATGGGCCATCATTGATAGAAGATGGGAAACCCAACTCCATCACCCATTGCATGCTGCAGCATACTTCTTGAACCCTCTGCTTCATTATAGTCCCAATTTTCAAGCTGATGCAGAGATTAAAATTGGGTTGTACAAATGTCTTGAAAAAATGGTCCCTGACACTAATGAGAGGGTGAAGATAGATTTGCAAATTGATGCATTCAAGAATGCAAGAGGACTCTTTGGTATACAAAATGCAATCTTGACTAGAAAAAAGAAATCTCCAGGTTATTTATTTTTACCCTAAGTTGATTTGTAAGTTGTATCTATCAATCTTATGTTATGATTATTTGTTTTGAAGAACTTTAAATTTTGAACTACTTAATTAAAATTTCGATGTAGGGGATTGGTGGGACTCTTTTGGTGATGAATGTCCCGAGTTGAAGAGGTTTGCAATCAGGGTATTAAGTCTAACATGTAGTTCATCGGGGTGTGAGCGCAATTGGAGTGCTTTTGAGATGGTACACTCAAAGTGGAGGAATCGTTTACACCAAAGGAGAATGAATGACTTGGTCTTTGTCATGTACAATTTGAAACTGAGACAAAGGCACAAGAATAGACAATCAATCATGAATCCATTATGTTTGGATGATGTTCCATCAGACGATGAGTGGATAACAGAGAAAGAGAATCCGACTCTTCCAAGAGAAGGAAATTGGTTGCATGTGCTTGATAGGAATGCTCGACATGGATGTCATTCAGAAGATGAAGAGGCAGATGCTCTTGCAAGGGATTTGGAACAAGCATGTAAGTCTAGGTACATGATACATCTTTTAGTTTTAATTAGAAGTTGCAATTTGGATTTAGTTTGGATTTTTTTTTTTACTCCAACTTAGGCCGTGACCATATTGCAGAAAATGTCGATGAAATTCATAAAGTAAGTGATGATGATGATATGGATGACAACATGAATGCTCCAAGGGATTTTGATGATGACTTTGATGATGCTACTATTGGTGATGATGACATTGAGGAGTTGGGTGACACTGTGGGTGATGATGAAGATGAGGGAGACAATGAGATCGACAATGTTGTTGATTGTGGCAATGATGATTTCGGCGATGAAGATGATGACTTGTTTTAGCCTCTTGTTTATTTATTCTTCTCTTATTTTAGTTTGTTTTGTTAAGGATATCAATGTTGTGCAAGTGTTAACTTGAAGACTTGAAGTTGAATTGCTATTTTCTTTTAGTATGTTCTTTTGTTAAGATTTGAGGAAAATGTTTGAATGACAACTTGAATTGCCACCTTTTTTTATTATGTTTTCTTTGTTTAAAAAAATGTGTAAAATGTATATTTGAATTGATTATTGTTAGTGCACAAGTGAGAATGCGAGGATTTGAACCTCGATCTGCTCATAAGTATGAGAGCTCTACCATTTGAGCTACATTCTCAAGTTTTTTTGGGTCATTTTATATGTATTTTGATAGTATTAGTTAGACATATAAGAATAATTGCATTTTTTCATCGTTTTAGTAGGATCTTACGATCCCCGATCCGATCCTACGATCCGATCCTCCAGACCCCCAAAACGATCCTATGTAGGATCCCGATCTTAACAACCTTGGTTGGCAGGGTGTGTATGTACCATGGTGATGGCTGCTTCAAGCGCCTTGCTATGCTACAGGTGGGAGCTAATCAGTGGTCTTTCTTTTTATTTTTACTTGTACACAGTTGTAGTTTGCTGTCTGCCTACTCCTACGGGTTGTGTAGGAGGTTTCATGTGTTCTTTGGTGTCTCGTGTAACAGGTTTTTTGAGCAATTCGGTAGGATGGGCCCCTCTTGGTTCATCACTTCGGTTTGTTTGGGTTACTATTTTTGTATTATATTTATTTTGTTACAGGTGCCTATCCCTACGGGTTGTGTAGGGAGGTTTTGTGGGTGTGATGGTGCCCACCCCTACGGGCTGTGTAGGGAGTTTTTGACTGTTGTAGTGGTGCTTGTTGACTGCTGGTTTTGTCTTCTGTACAAGGTCCCTATTCATCATAGGATATGGCCTTTGTACAGTTCGATTGGCTAAGTTTTCATTTGGCTCTCCTAATATTCGGATGTAGCTCCTAGGTCTGGTCCAGTTTTTTTGTTTGTGTTTCTTTGGGCTTCGGTGACTGTGGGCTGAGGCTCGTGTTGTTCTTTTGTTGTTAGGGCCTGGGGTATGCCCCTTGTATTTTTGTAAATCTTTCTATTTTATATTATTTCTTATTCACCCAAAAAAAAAAGAGCAAGGTCAGTTTCAGTTAAATTTGGCCACTTAAGCTAATGAAACAATTATTGGCCTCAGCTAATTAGTTCGTAGAATTAGAGAAGGATGGAGAAGGATGGAGAAAGTTGGATAGAAACATTCTTCTTCAAAGGTAGAAAAGAAAGTTAGAGAAAAGAAAAAAAAAATAAGAAAAAAAATCGAAGGGAATTCATATTTGTCCTTTTGGTCTCGAGAATTGAACACTTAAGTGACTAAGAAAACCTTAAGCGAGGTGCTTCGGTTAGCCTAATATCGTTAAACAACAATTACTCAGGAAATTCTCTTTCTTGGTGGCTAAGCAAGGTTGGTTTGAGTTAAACTTAGCTACTTAAGCTAATGAAACAATTAGTGGCCTAATATAATTAGTTCGTTGATGAAAATAGAAAAGGATGTAGAAGGACGAAGAAAGTTGCGGGGAAACATTATTCTTGAGTGCCAGAAGAGAACGTTTGAGGAAAAAAAAGAAGAAAAAAAAAAAGAAGAGAAATATGATTAAAAGTCAAAGGGAATTTAAATTCATCGTTTTCTACTTGGGAATTGAACCCTCAGATGATTTAGAAATCCTTAAATGAGGTGATTAGGTTCAACTAATATCGTTAAGTTACCATTAATCAAAAAATTCTCTTTCTCGGAGACTGAGCAAACTTAGTTTGGGTTAAAGTCGGCCACTTAAGCTAATGAAAAAATTAGTGGCCTAATCTAGTTAGTTCCTAGAACAAAATAGAGAAGGACGGAGAAAGTTACAGAGAAACATTATTCTTGAGAGCTAGAAGAGAAAGTTAGAGAAAAGACGAAGAAATCGAAAGAAAATCAAAGGGAATACAAATTCATCGTTTTGGACTTGAGAATTGAACACTTAGATGATTTAGAATACCTTAAATGAGGTCCTTAAGTTAAACTAATATCGTTAAGTTACAATTACTCAGAAAATTATCTTTCTTGAAGACAAAAAAAGCTTAGCCTATGTTAAACTTGGCCACTTAAGCTAATGAAACAACTAGTGGCCTAAGCTAATTAGTTCCTACAACAAAATGGAGAAGGGTGGCAGGTGAAGCACGAAGAAACTTAGGGATAAACATTGGGCTTGTTTGGATTGCTTTTGGAAGAGAAAGTTAGAGAACAGAAGGGGAAATTGGAATAATGTACAAGGGAATTCAAATTCAACGATTTGGACTTTAGAATTGAACACTTACATTGTTTAGAAAAGCATAAATGTGGTGCTTACGTCATGCTAATACCCCTATTCCATATTTACTTAGAAAATTTGCTTTTTTGGAGGATAAGCAAGGTCAGCTTGAGTTAAGCTTGGCTACTTAATTGAGCATTTATGTCATTTTGAAAAGATTAAATTAGGTGCTTGTATTAAACTAATACCGTTAACCTACATTTACATAGAAAGTTTGCTTTCTTGAAAGCAAAGTAAGGTCAGTTTGAGTTAAACTTGGCCACTTAAGCTAATGAAATAGGGAAGGATGGAGAAGGACGGAGAAAGTTGGATAGAAATATTCTTCTTCAGAGGTAGAAGAGAAAGTTAGAGAAAAGAAAGAGAAATAAGAAAAAAATCAAAGGGAACTCATATATTCATCCTGTTCGACTCGACAATCGAACACTGAAGTGACTAAGAAAACCTTAAACGTGGTGCATAAGTTAAACTAATATCGTTACGCAACAATTACTCATAAAATTCTCTTTCTTGGTGGCTAATAAGCAAGGTTAATTTGAGTTAAACTTGGCCACTTAAGCTAATGACACAATTAGTGACCTAAGCAAATTAGTTCGTTAATGAAAATAGAGAAGGATGTAGAGGGATGGAGAAAGTTACGGGGAAACCTTATTTTTGAGTGTCAGGAAAATGAAGAAGAAGAAGAAATAGGATGAAAATCAAAGGGAATTCAATTTCATCGTTTTGGACTTGAGAATTCAACACTTAGATGATTTAGAAAACATTAAATGAGGTGATTATGTTCAAATAATATCGTTAAGCTACAATTTATCCGGAAATTCTTTTTCTTGGAGGCTAAGCTTAGTTTGAGTTAAACTTGCCCACTCAAGCGAATGAAACAATTAGTGGCCTAATCCACATAGTTCCCAGGACAAAATAGAGAAGGATGGAGAAAGTTACAGAGAAACATTATACGTGAGAGCAAGAATAGAAAGTTAGTGAAAAGATAAAGAAATAGGAAGAAAATCAAAAGAAATTCAAATACATCGTTTTGGACTTGAGAATTCAACACTTTGATGATTTAGAGAACCTTAAATGAGGTGATTAAGTTAAACTAAAATATTAAGCTACAATTAATCCGGAAATTCTCTTTCTTGGAGGCTAAGCTAGGTTAGTGTTAGTTAAACTTGGCCACTTAAGCTAATGAAACAATTAGTGGCCTAAGCTAATTAGTTCCTACAACAAAATGGAGAAGGAAGGTAGGTGAAGCACGAAGAAACTTAGGGATAAACATTGGGCTTGTTTGGATTGCTTTTGGAAGAGAAAGTTAGAGAACGGAAGGGGAAATTGGAAGAATGTACAAGGGAATTCAAATTCAACCATTTGGACTTTAGAAAAGATTAAATGAGGTGCTTGTACTAAACTAATACCGTTAACCTACATTTACATAGAAAGTTCGCTTTCTTGAAAGCTAAGTTACCATTAATCAAAAAATTTTCTTTCTCGGAGACTGAGCAAACTTAGTTGGAGTTAAACTTGGCCACTTAAGCTAATGAAACAATTACTGGCCTCAGCTAATTAGTTCGTAGAAGAAATAGAGAAGGATGGAGAAGGACGAAGAAAGTTGGATAGAAACATTCTTCTTCAAAAAAGGATAAATTTGAATTCCCCAAAGGCAATTAGGGAGTGCTTCTCTCTCTCTAGATTCTAGAGAGAGAAAGCTCCTTCCCGTTGGTAGCCGTGGAACCCTTGAGGGTCTTGGTTTGATGGTTTGTATCTGGGTTTAACTATCCCATCTTCGTCGGTAGAGTATCTACTTGATGAGGGTTTAGTGGGTTTTCTCAGATTCAGTGGGTGTGTTTGGGTGCTGTTTTCATGGTGGTTGCGAAGCCTTGATTGCCGTTGGAGATGGTCCCATGTTTTTGCGATAAACCAGTCCGGTGGTCCTACGATTACCAGTCTGGTGGTCGACGTTTTTGTTAAGCCATTCGGTGGTGTCTCAGTCGTTGGAGTTAGCGGAGGTGGTGCGTTGCGTGTTTATCTGTGTAGCTGGAACTGAGTTACAGTGTGCATGGGTTTGGCTTCGCCGGTGTCTGACCGATGCAAATTTCTGGTTGCCTTGATTGTTTCTCCGGTTGTGCAGTTACGTTTTGCGCCGGAGGTGTTGTTTTCCACCGGTGGTGGTTCTGTTAGGCGATACCGCCGGAGCTGCGTTTTTCTCCGGTGCTGGTTTTAGCGAATCATTGGCGCTGATATTGTGGGTTTTGGAGACAAAGACGTTACAGCCTACGTGTAGCTCCGTGGCTGGTGTTCGAGTTGAGTAACGCACTTAGGCGCGCAATGTGGATCCAACGTGTTTGGCTACAGAAAAAGAGTGAGACACTTGCTGGTTTTCTTTACCGTCGCCGGTCTTGTGTTCGCCGGCGTTGTTGCTTTTGTGGAGGTTCTACAGCAGAGCGTGTAAGCCACGGCTTGTTGTATGCGTGAGTTCAATATTTTGGGTACAGAGCTGGTGTCATAGGCGTGGTGCAACAGACCACGTGTTATGAAAGTTGGTCTCAATTTGTTTTAAAATTACCGTCGGTTTTGTTGCCCACGGTTTTCTAAAACCATGTGTATTGGTTTCTGCTTGGAGGTCATGTGCGAAATTTCTGCTGCAAGCTTTTCTTTGTTTTTGCTAATGGCGTTGTTCCACGGGCGTCATTTGCGGTGGGCTTGTTTCATGTGTGGTACCGTGTAGCTATAGGGAAGGTAATGTGCTTGAGTCAGATCACGTGGGCCGCCTTTTTTCTGGGGTGACTGACTGCTATGGACAAACTAGGGACGGCTGTTTGTCTGTTGAGGTGGTAAAAGCTAAGTTTGTTCTCTTCTTTATATATATATAATATGTCTATTATATATATGTTCGAGTGCAGTGAAAGTTGTTTGGTGTTCCACCACGTGGCAGATTTTTGGAGGAAACTCAACTTTTTTCCATGTGGGTGGGTTTTTGGCAAATATATGTATTGGTCTGGGTGAAGTTTGAGCCCACGGGTTATTGGTAATTGGTGGGGCCATTTTTGTGGAGATATGCTTATATGAAGAATTCGGTGGGGCCAATTATTTAGTGTGGTATATATAATATTTGTATATATCTCTTATTTATTGGAATCCACCTGTAGCTTGTTGTGGTATTTTGAGAGTGGGGCCCAATTTTGCAACCATGGTTTTATTTAGTGATTGGGCTGGTATATTTGATCTTGGCCGTGGCTGTTTAGCTCTTTTTGGGCCGTGGCTAATTTGTGGAGAAATCTGTGGGTCCACGGCCAATTAAAGTAAAATAGAAATTTGTTTAGTCCATGAATTCTGTTGTCTACTATACTTGGTTTTTTCGTTATTTGATTAATGATCCGTACATATTCATGTGATTCGGCTTAGTGCAGTTCTCTGACCTCTTCTGGTGTGGAGTGAGGGGGACACTGCCATGGGGAATTGAGGTGTGGAATTTGCCATTGCTGGAACTGGGAGATGTGTGGTGAGTAAGTTGGATTTTGATTGGCTCTTTTGTGTGGATAACATTTTGCATGGGCTATGCTTCTTTGTTATTGTTAAATCCAAGTGGATGAGTGGTTTTTGTTTGGAAATTGGTGGGCCTTTAATTTTTGATTAGCCACAATGCAGCGGACCTTTTGTAGTCGGTTACTTCATGATGATTGATCGTGTGATCCTCATGTGACTCGATATTAGGGTGGTTTTGAGCCATCTCCACCAAGAGTGATTGGGGAGTCACTGCTTTGGGGAATAGTGGTTCGATAACTAGCCGAGTTAGAGACTGGGAGATGAGCGGGAGGATAGCTACCGGTTTTCTGGTCGCTTCTTGTCTTCATGTGACCCATCCTAATTGATTATATTGCCACGCCTGACATGGAGTGAAGGGGACACTACCATGGGCTTACCACGGAAGGGACTGGGGGATGTGATGATTGCTCTCATGTTTTGTTGGCTATGTATTGGTTTGTTGCAGCGGGGCTATTGTTTTTTCACTAAACGTCTCAAGATCGTTGATTATGGTGATTGACTATGCAAGCTTCATGTGACTCAGCCAGGATCTTTCATGGGATAGATATTTTCCTTCGTCATAGCTTTGGTTAAGTGGCTAGGATGTCACGGCTCTGAGAAGCGAGATGCTTATTGGATTCCATGCTTTCATCCGAGGTAGAGACTGGGAGCAAGCGGGGAGTTTCCAAATAAAATGTGTCTTTTAGTTATAAGTTAATGTTGATGTGAAAAAAAATAGTGATGATTTTTCAAACACTTTAGCTACACCACAATACAGTGCTAGTTTTTTTTTTTTTTCATTCTTGTTTGTTTGTTTGTTTGTTTGTTTGTTTGTTTGTTTGTTTTTTATTTTAATTTAATTTATTTATTTATGTTTTTTTGGTAAGTTTGACAACTTGTAGTTGAAAACACTAATAACATGTATAGAAAGCAATGATATACTTCTCGCACACTTATATGTTTAGATGGTATATTTGGTATTGATGCATTGCATGTGCCAAACAATATGTGACAATTCGTTTCAAGCGACCGCTCAAGCGATGAAAGGACCATTCGAGCGTAGATGAGGTGCTCCCAATAGTTCGTTTTGCAAGTTAAGGGACTACTCGAGTGAACAAGTGGTCGCTCGAGAGAAGATGAGGGGGTTCCCAATATCTTATTTTGCAAGCAGAGATACTAAGAGGTTCCATTCACCACTCAAGCAGTCTGCACGATATCAGTCACTTAAAAAGTGACTTTTAGATCATTTTCATCACTTTTTCTTTTCTCTGTCTCTAGCTCCGAAAACCCTAGCCACCTCTCTCTAGAAATCTTCCATTTCTACTTAGATTCACAAACCATTGCTTACAAAAGTTGGAGTTTGGGTAAGGATCAAGCTTTTTACTGATTGGATTGGAATTTCACGAAGAGTTCGTTGATAATTTAGCTTTTGGTTTTAAATCTTAAGGTAGGACTATTTTTAACCTTGTATCTCTTTGATTTGAAGATGATTATGTGGTGTTGCCATGACATTGATGAGTTGTTAAATGTTAGAAGTTATAGATTGAAGTTTTCTTAAAACATAGTATTCTCCTACAGTCTTCTTAAGATTTCTACTTTTAACCATGGATTATGGAAGTTTTTGATGAAAATTAATATTACATATGTTAGAGGGGCAAAAGCCCTAATTTTTGTCAAAATCCTAATTTTGAAGTTTTAGAAGTAATGCAAATAAAATGAAATTGACTCTTAATTCTTTAATTGATGATTGGCCTAAGATACTAATGTGGTATTTGGATGGAAAATGGTGAACTTGGAATATTCTTGAGGTTTGATTAGTGATGTCGGATATTATCACATTATATTTGTTCTAATTGCTTGGATGGTGAAAGATTATTCTTATTCTAATGAATGTATGAATACACAGACTCCCTGGAAAGATTATTAAAGGGGAGGTAAATAGCATGTGAGTTTGGGTAGAGAGTTAGTTTTTGAAACATGGTTGTGTATTGTGTTGGTACTTGCGCTGGGAAGTCTAGGTGCCCAATTGCCCTGTTTTGAGCTTATCGCTGGACGAATTTGGGGAAAGTGTTTTTGGGTGTCCGCTGGTCCTGCTGCATTATAGTCAGTAAAAATGGAGAAACGGAAGATTTTGGATGTACATTTCCTGCCGTATTAATAGCCAGCAAATGTGGGGATCTTTTTGGTTATAAACCTATGTATACGTATATATTGGGACTCTCCTTAGGGACTTCATAACATATTTACCCCCAGTGTTGAATTTATCAATTTTTTGGAAATTGTGGATTCTTGCTTTTTCTTTTGGAATAATATTAAGAGTTGAACTAAATATGTTTCGGGTTGTGATGATGCCATATGGATCTTTCAATAACTAGATACTTTCATAAAAGTTTTCTACTGGGCATCTAGCTCATTTCTATCTAACATTTCAAGACTTGATGATGTGCCACCACCCCAATTAGAAGGGGGTGGAAGTTTTGTGTTGGTTGGAGCATGAAAGCTCGTGGATGTAATTTGCGAAAGCTCCCCTGTTTTGGGGCTGCAAGTCCATTTTGTTGTAACAAGGCATTGCTTTGATATTTGTAAATTTTTGTATCATCTCCTCCATCTCCTCCATCTTCTTGAACTGTGCTAATGATGATGTAACTAAGAACTGAACATGGAAATTTGTATTTTTTTGAGGTTATAGTTCAATGAGAAAGAGGGTGTTGGATTAATGTTGTTGATTGGTGATGAATTGTTTAGAATTCATTATATTATGAGTAATGCTTAATTATTAATAATTTGGGGGCGTTACACAATATAAAGTGTGAACTTCACATCAATTCTGTTATGTTGAAATTGGTGTGAATGTTCACATCATAATTTATGTTAATGCCCATTTTCAATGAATGTGAATGTTTAAAATATGTCCTATGTTTACTGTTATTGACTACAGATGTTAATATTTACATTGTACATATATGGGGTGTATGATCCATTCACAAATATACCAGAAAAAAATATTGAATACACATACTGACAGTTGACCAAACAATGTTCCAAACAATATAAAATGTGAATATTCACATCTATTCTCTTATGTTGAAGCTAGTGTGCATGTTCACATTGTAGTTTATGTTAAGGCCTACTTCCAATCCCATCATGTCCTATGTTTATCGTGGTTGACTATAGATATGAATATTTACATTGTACATATATTAGGTGTATAATCTGTCCACAAGCATACCAAAATTAATATGAATCTTCACATTTATTTGTTATATTATGAATATTTACATGATGTTTGTTTCCATATAAACATTGTGGCTTGTGATTATATGATTGAATGCAACAATTTGATGTGAACTTTAACATCACCATTGCATAATGGTAATGAAGATATTGAAAACATATACACAATTCAATATTATATGAGTGTGTGAATATTAACATTGATTAATAACACAAATGATAAAATTCCATTATAAACTAATGTGAATATTAACACTGATTAATGATATGATAATGTTAACAAAAAAAATCAAAAACAATGGCATCAACAGAACTAAAAATAAAAAAAAATCTCAATCTCTCCGTAAATAAAAAATCATCAGCCACATCCACTTCTTCATCCTCATTTTCATCATTATCACTATTATTAACAGCCCATGTAATTCCACCATTAAACCAATCCAAATCAAACCAAACCAACCTTCAAACAACAAGTCTGTAATAAAATCGACTGGATACAAAATCTAGCTTTGAATTCTTCTCTCTCTCTCTCTCTTCAATGCAAATTCTTCTCTCTCCTTGATGCAAATTCTTCTATCTCCCTTTGATATTGCAACTATGGGAAAAAACAGAGTTTCGAACCGCAACAATGGAAGAAGACAATCTTCGAATCATTCTCTCACCCTTCGATTGAAATCCCTCTCTCTTCGATTGAAAGACAGAAAACAAAGCTTCGAACCGCAACAATAGAAGAAGAAAATCTTCAAATCATTCTCTCACCACCAACATGTAAACGAAAACCCTACCACAATTGATTTCACATATAAAGAGACATGTCCCATTGAATCTTCCAAAATAGCTAATTACCAAACTTGCCAAACACAGAAATAACAAAATATGAAAAATGTATATATCCTATTGTGTATAATACGTACTATTAAAATAGAACAAAAGGTATAATAGTTCCCAAAAAATTATAAATCAGGAAAAAAGGACCTCCTAGGATACACGTCTAAATATATAG
The DNA here is from genome assembly GCF_004153795.1 of Camellia sinensis. Classification (NCBI taxonomy): domain Eukaryota; kingdom Viridiplantae; phylum Streptophyta; class Magnoliopsida; order Ericales; family Theaceae; genus Camellia; species Camellia sinensis. The sequence goes on along the minus strand of NW_021025670.1, from coordinate 273,915 downwards.
GACTTGATGGAACACAAGAAAACTTTGTGGGTTTATTGGGCTATATTCAGCCCTACTCAATACATGGCCTCACCCACCTCATCCAAGCACAACTGCTTATCTGGGCATATTGGTGCAAGCTATTGGCAGTGTCCACTCGATCTATGTATAGAGCAATTCCACGTCATTTAGTCAGACAAAATAACACTTTCAATACAGAATAACTTCATAGAATTTTATCAAATGACCAGAGTAATCAAACATATCAACACAAAATAATTTCACAGAATTTATCAAATGACAAGTATAAAAAATAGAGTACAAATTGGAAGTAATTAAAATAACACTCTTTGCAAAAAGATTTAGAGAAAACATATTGTATACTACTCAAATTATCTCAAATCAATTCCTTCGTCAGTAACACTTTAATCATATGATATTTCACCGTAAATCTCCAAAGGTAACTGATCAAAATTCTAAGGTATAAGGTATGTAAGGTTTGACAAAATCTATAACTCTCATGCTTTTTAAAATTTCTAACTCTCACCCTAAACACTCCCAATCTAAATATAAAATTTTGATAACAAACAAATGAAGAGAGAGAGAGAGAGAGAGAGAGAGAGAGAGAGAGAGAGAGAAGTATGGAAGATGAAAAGAGAGAGTTGAGAGAATGAGTGGGCATTTTGCTCAATTTATAGTAAAAGAAACTTAGGGGCTAAGGAAAAGAAAAAATAAAATAAAATAAAAAAGAAATGAAAGGACATGGAATGGAATGGAGGGCATATGGCTTATGTAAATTTGTAAAGGAAAGGAAATGGGATGGTTAGCCATTCAAGAAGTCCCCCTCCCCCTTTTTTTTTTTTTTTTAACGTGTTAGAGAAGAAAAGTTAGGTAATGGGAATAAAATCTATTTTCAAAAGTATATGAACAATAATGAGAAAGAGATAAAATAAACATAAGGAAATAAATTAGGTTCTCATCTAAAAATCTCACCACCAAACTACTATAATAAATCACCAATTCCTCTCACTAAACTATTAATACCTAAAAAAATACGGAATTTCACAATAAGTTCACTAAATGAGATTTATAAATAAATCTTCCTTTATTTATTTGATTAAATCATTTTTAATGTAAATATTATATTTTTTTCATTCTATTAAAATTTATAAAATTGTTCAAATATATTAAGTAATTTAGTTTAAGTTTAATTGATTATTTTCTTTACCATCAAATGCCTTGGATTCGACCTTATTCTTACCTTATCTATACTCTAATAGATTCATGCACTTGTGAGTAATTAAAATTAATACATCATTGTCGATTGCATCAAGATCCACTGGTTGGTTATTCATCATCTGTTCAACATATTTGACATTATAGTGGAGAGATTCATCAAGATACATAATCCATTATGCTTTCTTTTTGTAGTTAAATTCATGTTTATAAATCCAAACCCTCCACTAGAGTACACTGAATCGCTCCAATGCCGACTCGAAGTCATGAATCTAGAATTATACCTCGCTATAGACATAATATGCAGTCACGTAAAACAAGAACGATTGATGCATGAGCTTACCATTCATGAACAATGAGGGTAAGACAACAAAAAGAGTGAACACATGGGCTTCCAATAGCTGAATGGTGAACTCCTGCGTCCTCAAGAAAAAGAGGTTGCCATTGATTGATTCAATCACTCAACAACCATAATAGAGAGAGAATCAATCAAAGCTCACATGGTTTGAAGTAATTTATATGGCATTCATTGATTTGTATTTTGGGCCTTTGCTTTCATGTTTGGTTTCACTTATGTGGGTTGCTAGATGTGCTTGGTGTTTTGACAAAAATGTATCTTTGGCTCATTGTCATTTGTTTGTCAAAAAAATACTAGAAAAAGGAATGCGAATTAATTTTGTTTATAAATAATAATAAAAAAATAGAATGTGAGGTCAATTAATACTATCCATTTCTGTTAGTTGTTTTAAACAAGGTTTAAATTAACAAAATTAAAAATTTTAATTTTAATTTGTAACAAGAGTCAAACATGTGTTTTTTTTGTAAATTTTTTTAGATTTTAAGAGAATATTTTGTTTTACCTCCCAAACTTTGCCTCAATGATCAATTGCACCACTAGACTTTGAATAATTTCAATTTCACCCCCCACGTGTTTTAAATCGTACCAATTGGACCCCTATCGTCTATTTACGTCTAATAAGTGAACAAAAGTGATGATGTGGCCCCCTAAACTATTTTGTGGAGGGAAAATTAAGTCTTTCCCTCCACTTTGAAGCCTTCCCTTCCGACTATAAAAATAAAGATCAAAGAACAAAAAAAACATAGTGCAAGGAAATCGTTTGGAAGAGAATAAATGAGGAATAAGCAAAACTCAAAAAATCAAGGGAGATGGAACGCAAGTGGCATGGAAGACATGTTTTGCAACGTTTGTGAAAGAAGAAGGTCGATACACACATTATAGACTGATGCAAATCCTCGGAAGAGATTTCTTAGTTGCCCTAACGATGATTAGAATCACTTCACCTGAGTAGACCTAGCCATGTGCAATCGGGCAATGCAAATCATTCATGGTCTTTTGAAGAAGATGAATAAGTTGGAAGCACAGCTAAAGAGAAGGACTGGAAAAGTTATGGATTTGCTTGCTTATATCATGGTGCATGGTTGTAGCAATGTGGTTTGTAATGTAAATTTTGGAGTATTTAATGATATATGGCCATGTAAGAATGAATGGAATGTTGAATCTGTTTATGAATAATATATACTGGGTGAAATTTATGAATGCAAAATTCTAATTCTGTCTCAAGCATTTTGTGTCCATTGCAAAGTCCATGAACAAGCACCAAATAACAAAGCAAAACAAAACATTATAGGCACAATTTCCCATTCACACACAATTGTCCATCTATCAACTGATATCCAATAACTTCATAACAGATAATAGAGTATTTTGTGTCCATCCCTTAACTTATATCTAATAGCAAAACAAAACACAAGTCTACACTCAACAATGATAAAACTGATAAAACAAAAGACACAATTTCTCATTTACACACAATTGTCCATCTCTCAACTGATATCAATTTGTCATTCATACTGTGCAAAACAAAACACACAATTGTTTAATCCAAGTAAAGTGATTGCAACCAGTGGAATTACATCGTACCAAGTTGAAATTCCAAACGTTACAACACTAATAAAGAAAGGGTAGCCAATACAAAAAGAGGCATAGCATGTACAAAAAGCCCCTTGCCACTATTAATATCATAGACATTGTTACTTGGGGTGATCGCAGATCGGGTTAGGTGGTGACATCCTATCCGTTATCCATCTGAAACTAGGAGGATTGGAAAAAGAATCAATTCACATCCCTCCACCGGTTTGGCGAATACGGATTGAATGAGCCATGCGGATTGGCGGATGGATGCGATTGGTTTGGCGGCTTGAAGTTTATAAGTTTTTGACATTTTTTTGAATTATAATTCATTACTTTTACAATCTCCAATAACTAGTAATTTGAAAAATTATGTATTATTTGTCTATAATAGGCCACAGCACCACGCATGGTATTGTTTTTCATTTTTACAAATATATATTTTATTATTTCTACTTTATGTTGTTGCTTGTTAGCAATTCCTTTCTTATTTTTGTTTTAAACTTCATCTACGGGTGGATCGGGTTCATGCGGGTACGAGATGGTTGATTTTCCATCTGAACCTATAGCGACCCCGGTCTTTTTCCATTTGATTATTGTATCCGGACTTAGGTTCCGTAGCTCCTGCCATTGTATTATGATTGTTACCGTCCTTTAATTTCCTATTTCTGAGTTGGGGGATGCAATGGGCAGGTTTGTAGCAGGTTGGTTGAGCTTGGGAGCAAAGGGTTGCTGCCCAGAATTTTGACCCTTCGCTCGAGCAAGCAGTTCTTCGATCGAGCGAGCTCTTTGTTTTGGTCCGTCGCTCGAGCCAGGGTTTCTTCGATCGAGCGAGGATTGCGTTTTGTAGTAAGACCTGAGAGCTGAGGGTTTTGGCTCGAGCGAGCTTTTCTTCGCTCGAGCGAGTTAGTTCGTTCTTCGCTCGAGCGGGAGTTCCTTCGCTCGAGCGTGTGTCTGGTTACAGACCTGAGGGTTTGAGTTCTTCGCTCGAGCGAGATTTCTTTCGCTAGAGCGAGCTTTTGGGTTGTTGGCTCGAGCAAGGCTTCCTTGGCTCGAGCGTAGCTTTTCTGTGTCTGGTCGCTCGAGTGACCAAGTCTTCGCTCGAGCGAGCCTGTCAGGTTTAAATAGGTAGCAGCGTGTTTCAGATCAGTTTTTCATCCACTTTCAGATTCCAAAACCCTAGGTACGAGTTATCTCTCCCTCTTCACACCTTCTCTCTTAGGATTGATCTACTTAGAGTGAGTTTTTACCTTAGATCCTTTATTAAAAAGATAGAGTGGGTCGAGGGCTTCCATTTAATCTGAATTGTTGGTAGTTTGGAGCACTTTGGAGTTTGGGTCTTCATCTCCATCTTCTCTTTTGGGGCTATTTCTTCGAGGTAGGGATTTCCTACTCCATTCTATAAGTTTTGTTCTAAGTTTTGGTATTTTGATATGTTGGGGATACTTTGGTAAAACCCTGGTTGTATTATTAAATTAATTTGTATGGTTAAATTCATGGAATTGGCTTCGTTGTCATCTTTCTTTTTTCCTTTCAATGCCTCGGTCAAAAGGGTTTGTATCCATTTTGAAGTCAACCGGCTGACGTTTTTGCATCCTCTATTTACAATGCCAGTCTTTGGTTTCGCACCGTATGTTATGTCCATTGGCTTGCTGCCACAGTCCACACCGAAAACCAGCTTGATGTCGCTGCTGTGTATTTTCATCTTCTTCTGCCCAATGTAGAAGGCATCTTCTGAAGCTTGGTACATTTGTAGTACATGCACAACAACATCATCATACTTCATGCATTTATCCAGGTCGATTTGATTGTTTCTCAATGCATCAAACAAATTCTAAAAAGGTGTTTGTCGAAGGCACCGAAGCTGTGCTTCTATGAACTTGGTGGTTTTCATTAATTTGACCAGTCCGGTCATATTAGATCTATAGTTCACATGGCGCTTGTCGACATTGGTGCAAGTATTTGTTTTTGGGGTTTCTTCCTTCACATGGGACTCATCTCTTTTTCTCTTTTCGGTTTTCTTGTGTGCGACGTCTGCAAAATGGAGCATTTAAAAAAAAATAAGTGAAGGCTCATGTGATTAGCATAGTGGAACAGATGTGAACATTCACAGCATTTCCACTGGTGTGCATGTTCACAGTTGTGTGCGTGGGTGTGAAGCACCAGAGTTTGTGTGTGGTTGTGAACATTCACATAGGAGCAGGACCAATAATATCTGATTGTCCTAAAATCGTCAGGGAATGTGAATGTTCACAGCATATACCAACAGCACAAATAAAATCTGAGTCTCTTAAAATTTTCAAGCAATTTGAATGTTCACAGCATAGAACAACAGCACAAATAAAATCTGACTCTCTTAAAATTTTCAAGCAATTTGAATGTTCACAGCATAGAACAACAGCACAAATAAAATCTGACTCTCTTAAAATTTTCAAGCAATGTGAATGTTCACAGCATAGAACAACAGCACAAATAAAATCTGACTCTCTTAAAATTTTCAAGCAATTTGAATGTTCACAGCCTAGAACTATAGCACCAACAATATCTGACTATCCAAAAATTTGCAGGCAATGTGAATGTTGACAGCATAGAACAACAGCACCAATAATATCTGACTCAACTAAAATTTTTCAAACAATGTGAATGTTCACATCCTACAGCAAAAGCACCAATAATATCTGATTGAACTAACACTTTCATGCAATGCGAATGTTCACATCGTAAAACATTAACACCACCAACATCTGACTCTCCTAAAATTTCCAGGAAATGTGAATGTTGACAGCGTAGAACAAGAACACCAATAATATATGAATGTCCTAAATTTTCAGGCAAATTTTACAGACAATGTGAATGTTCACAGCCTAGCCCAAAAGCACCAATAATATCTGATTGAACTAAAACTTTCAGGCAATGTGAATGTTCGCATGGTAGAACATTAACACCGCCGACATCTGACTCTCCTAAAATTTCCAGCAAATGTGAATGTTGACAACATAGAACAACAACAGCAATAATATCTGAATTGTTAAAATTTTCAGGCAAATTTTACAGACAATGTGAATGTTCACAGTCTAGAGCAAAAGCACAAATAATATCTGATCGAATAAAAACCTTCAGGCAATGTGAATGTTCACATCGTATATCATTAACACCACCGACATCTGACTCTCCTAAAATTTTCAGGAAATGTGAATGTTGACAGCATAGAACAACAACACGAATACTATCTGAATGTCCTAAATTTTTCAGGCAAATTTTCAGACAATGTGAATGTTCACAGCCTAGCCCAAAAGCACCAATAATATCTGATTGAACTAAAACTTTCAGGCAATGTGAATGTTCACATCGTAGAACATTAACACCACCGACATCTGACTCTCCTAAAATTTCCAGCAAATGTGAATGTTGACAGCATAGAACAACAACAACAAAAATATCTGACTGTCCAAAAATTTTCAGGCAATGCGAATGTTCACAGCCTATAACAACATAAACCAATAATATCTGATTGTCCTACAATGTTCAAGCAATGTGAATGTTCACATCTTCCAACAACAAGAACAACAACAGAATTGGCCAAAGTGTGTCAATGCCTGTGAATTTTCACAGCAGACAACAACAACACCATTAATACCTGATTACGCAAACATTTTAACTCAATGTGAATGTTCATATCTGTTACCAACAGCAAAAAAAAAAAAGAACTGGCCAAAAAAATTTTGAAACCATGTGAATGGTCACAGCATTGAACAACAACGGAGTAACATTTGGAATAATTTGATCATCAAACCATTTCCAATCAATGTGAATGTTCACATTTTTCAATAACAACAACTACAACCAGAACATTTTCGATTGTTGATAGTTATGAACACAATGTAATGGCAAGTGTAATGTTTTTGAGTGCAAAAATGAAAAAATTTAGGGATTACGATTGAGGGGTTCAGAATAAATGAATGCTTACGTTTTTTGCCCATTTCAACGACAAAGATGTTGAGACGAAGGGACGATTCGACGAAGAAACGTATACAGTTTTCTGGGCGTACGAACGGCGAAGAAGATGATGAGACGATGTGACGATCGAACGAAGACAGGCTTCTCGGTGTAGGGATGGGGAGAAGATGATGAGACGATGCGACGATGCAACGATGGAAGGAATACAGTCTTCGGGGCGTCGAGGCGATGTGGAATATGGTTTGGATTTCTGGACTGTAGAGGTACTGTGCGTGATTTCTTGCGCAAGAATAGAGAGGGGAAGAGAAACTGTTATTAGATTCAAAGAGAGAGAGAGAGAGGGGCGCGTGTTTTTTTAGGGCTTTTTTGGTCTTTTTATATAAAATGGACCTAATGGAATATTATAAAACAGTATGGGTTTCATGGAACAACACTCTTAGATAATGGATTTACTAAAAAAGCTCTCTTTATAAAATCTTAATATAAGAGACCTTACAAAAAATTCCCTTATAAGTTATCACAATTATAAAAATAAATATAAGTAACGAGATTTATTAAATTAATTTAATAATAAAAATTATATAAATGTGGCAAAAAAATTAGGGTAAATTACAAATGCACCCTTTGAAACTTATTTAAAAAACAGATTACCCTCTGTGATTTGAAAAATTACAAATATCTCATTGTCAAAAATTTTTATTTAACAGAATTAACTGAAAAAATGAAATTTCTAATTGTTCTCATATACAATGATAAAATTATTTGAATTATTAATTGAAATAAATTTCTGATAGCTATAAAAATTATTAATTAACTTGATGATTCATTAATAAAAGAGACAATTTATTATGATATTAGAAATTTTAAGGAGCAAGATGTAATTTCTAAAATCATAAGAAGTAAATCATATTTTAAGCAAAACTTAAAAGTATATTTGTAATTTATTCAAAAAATTATAATCATCATAATTTTATTAGAATAAATAAATAACACTCACCAAAACTACTAAAGACAACTACTCATTCGTTCCACATAAGCAACTTGGGTTCTTTAGGATGATATAAATAAGTGCACTCATTTGACAGATACATTTTACATTATATCTTTATTTTTTATATATTATTTTAAAAATAAAATAAAATAAATACACTAAACAGACAAATCCCAAACAACCCGTACTCACAAAGAAAGGAGATAATCGCGATAGATGTAATAGTTACATTCACTTGGGCATTTCCCTCTCTCCCCACCATAGCTGCATTCAAATAGGCATTTTGCATTAAGAGCGTAGACTTCTACAAAGAGGACAAAGAAATGAGATAATGGGGATAGATGTAATAAATACAAGGATTTGATTGCAGAGATTTTGTTCAGATCTTTGAAATTTAATACATATTTTATTTTAATAATTTAAATTATTAATTTGTTTTATAATCAGATATTTGAATAAATTTTTTATTTTATTTTATTATTTATTTATTTATTTGAATAATTCGGGTTAGCTTAGAGACCCTTGTATGGACTAGCTCTAAAGAGTTTATTGGGGCTAATGAATATTGAATTTATGACTTGTGTCTTGTAAGAAGCATACCTCTAAACTAGGGGTGGGCGCGGGTCGATTGCGGCCACGGAACCTCCAATCCGCCATCCGTCCGCTAGATTGGCGGATTGGAGAAAATCAATCCGCATCCGTCTGCCAATCCGGCGAATGCGGATTGAGCGGTTTGGCGGTTTGGCGGATGGATGCGAATCGATTTGGCGGTTTGAAATTTTATAAATTTTCAACATAGCTCAACTTGTGCACTTCCCAAAAAAATAAAAAAGTATTACAGTCAATGACTTAAAAAAGTATTACAATTACTGCATGCCTCATCCAAAAAAAGAAAGTTTAAAACTTTAGATTATCACAATCACTGCATGCCTCATCCACATATTACAATCACAGCATACTTCATCCACATAAAGTATTACAATCTATGGTTCTTAAAATATAAAAACAATTCAAACCACCAAAACCATGAACAGAGCAATAGTAAAGATTGTATGTCTCTGTATTGTTACATTTATATATGTTTTTGAAAATAAAAATCAACCAGCATATATCATATTTTCTATTTATTACTTTTAGAGTTAGATTTAAAAACCAAAAAATATAGATAAATAATACGTTTATTTTTTTTGAATTCAAAAAATATATTTGAGTTGAAAAAATTTTTTCAACAAAATATTTGAACTCTTTTTCAATTGAAAACACAAACAAAATATTTAAACAAATTGAAAACATAAAGTCTTATAAATTACTAAGGGTGCTCGCGGTTTGGCGGTTCGGTTGCGGCCAAAGGAACCTCAAATCCGCCATCCGTCCGCCAAGTTGGCGGATTGGAGAAAATCAATCCGCAACCGTCCGCTCATCATCATGCCCTTGTATGGACTAGCTCTAAAGAGTTTATTGGGGCTAATGAATATTGAATTTATGACTTGTGTCTTGTAAGAAGCATACCTCTAAACTCTAAGTTGTGTCTACTAAGCCAACTCCTTAATATTGATAATTTGAATTGTTATTTTTTAAGGCTCTTTGTTTATATAGCCTCTAAAAAAAAAAAAAATTTAAAAAACTTTGTTTATATCATTTATAAAAAAAAATTAAGTCAATCCGATAATTATATCATAATTGTGTCTAAAAAAAAAAGACGATAAGTGTATTTTTTAAATATAGACTTTTTTTTAAGACAAACGAGATAAAATAAATATATTACAATTATCGAATCGATCTATTTTTTTTATTTTTTATTTGCTGTTTGTTTTTTGTTGTGTGAATGATAGACACAAAAAATTCTAAAAAAAATGAACAATTTAAATTGTTGAAATGGGCTTGTGGTGGGCCCTACTGTCCTAGAAAATGCCTCTCTAGTCCAGAATCTCATCCCTAAATACAGTGTAAGTTAGGTTTTTATCAAGTTTAAATATGAATTTGAGAAAATTTAAAGAGTCTATTGGGCCCACCAAAGGTCTTATTTAATAATTTAAACCGTTCATTTTATAAGACTCTAGATGTATATTATTATGAAAAAATTAGGTCAATCCGATAATTATAGTCTTCTCATTTTATTAATGGTAAATTACAATCACCTCTCTTGAGGTTCCTTGCTATTATACTGGTCTCCTTTCATTTTTCTGGAATTACATTAATTTTCCTCTATCTAATGGTGTTAGAGATATTTTTGTTGATAATACTAAATGTGTGATTATTATTTTGGTTATATCGTATATGGTATTTGGTTATGATTTTTTTTTTATATAGTTATAATTGAAAAAAATTTAGTTATGATATTTGTAGTAATCAACACTACAAATGTTATAACTTATATTTTTTTTTTTATCAGTAAAGAAAAATTTCATTAACAGCATGAAATTAAAGGTACAGGAAGATGGCTATTATACTGGTCTCCTTTCATTTTTCTGGAATTACATTAATTTTCATCTATTTAATTGTGTTAGAGATATTTTTGTTGATAATACTAAATGTGTGATTATTATTTTGGTTATATCGTATATGGTATTTGGTTATGATTTTTTTTTTATATAGTTATAATTGAAAAAAATTTAGTTATGATATTTGTAGTAATCAACACTACAAATGTTATAACTTATATATTTTTTTTGATCAGTAAAGAAAAATTTCATTAACAGCATGAAATTAAAGGTACAGGAAGATGACATGCATCGAGAGAGATTCGGAAATTATAAATTACCCCTACTACTGCTACTCGCATCCAAACAACCAACCCCTTGGCCTCACGATTTTTTTTTTTTTTTTAACAAAAAAAGTTAAGAAGGACTTGACTAGAAAATAGAATACATGAATCCCCACAAAATCAGCCCACAAGCGCCCACCTGCTATTTTTAAAACTAAATCTTTACCCCCCACCTGCTAATTTTTAAAATTAAATCTTTTCACTTATGCTGCTTCAACTCCCAACGCCCACCTGCTACACTCCACGCTGGACAACTCCCAACGCCCACCAGCTACTACTGCTAAATCTATTCACCTACCTGCTGCACGCTCCTCTGCACCTACCGAGGATGTTCCCTGGCCGGAAAACTCCCTTGCCTGACATCTCCAAGCTGTTATACTCCCAAGGCCCAGCCAAGACCCACACGCTGCTACACTCCCTATGCCCAGCCAAGACCCACACCGGACAACACTCTGCCATAGCATCAAGAGCAAACCTGCTACATCCACTGACAACACCCAAGGCCACACCTCACCTATGCTGCTGAAACCGACCGAGAAAACTCCATAGCCACCCATCTGAACACAGCCGAGCACTCAAAACTCCGAGCACTCAATGCATCCGAAAACACCCAAGGCCGATCAACACTCATGACCACAGCTGAACAAGACCCACTGCCATCTCCACTTCTCCACTCCTATGGTCGAAACAACCCAAACACCGAAAACACACCCACTGCTGATACTACTCCACCGTCCCTATATTAACACCCAACGCCGACCTCTTCTTAATCAAAATGACCGCTGAGACACCACCACACATTTGGACGGTGTTTACACCTCAAACTCCCATACGCATAGAAGCGCTCGAATGAAATCCTACACAAATCTAGGTCATCTTCGATACTAATGCTTCCCCCCGACCAAAATACCGAAACACCTCCATAGATTTGAACAGAGAACACCCCTCAAACTTCCACTCGTAAAGAAGCGCCTGAATGAACATCCTAACCAGATCTGGATCGTCCTCTTTGCCGACCCAGTGAACATCCAAAAACGTTCACCAAAACACCCCAAAAAACCAAGCAAAATCTATGGCAACCCGCACAGCACCGGTGGGAAAATAATGGGGGAATCAAGTTTATTAAATGGAGAACTAACCAACAAACACAATAAAAGAACTAGGCCAGCTGACCTCCATAGCCAAAGGCAGCGGCCGTCCGGCCCCAAAATGAGGCCTGGGAATGAGGTTTTTAGAGAGAGAGAAATGTGTTTAAAATATAACTTATATATGGTACACATAAAATGGTGTGCATTCTAATATAATCTATTGTAATGACAAAAATGATGATGAAACAAATTAAAAAATTAATTACACAAATATAAGATACGTTATTTGGTAGTTTTTAATTAATACTTGGCATCATACACTTCAGTCGACTTCTAAAAAATAAGATATGGTCTCGTTCGGGAATATGTTATTTTAGTTGAGTTTTTGACATTTGAGCTATTTTAGCTTGGCTAAAAAAGTCATGTTTGGGATTGATAATTGGTTTTTTTTATAGTTGATTTAATGGTTGTGAGAGAAAATGTGAAATGATTATGAATTCAATGTGACATTTTGTCTTATTGATTATTTTAGTCTATTTTGTCTAAAAAGCATAATTGATGAGTATCACTATCTAAATTAATAAAAATTAAATTTGGACATTACATGTGTTTATTTGAGTAGTATTAAATAATATTTCTAAATACTCACATGGTTTGACTATATATAATTTATTACTTTACATACATACAACTTGTTGTATTTCTTATTTGGTTTCAATAATTAATACTAATTCGTTTACTTTAAAAGTGATTAATTGATTTCTTTTATTCTTAATTTATAGATAATCACTTCAAATATTATACAAACCAAAATAATAAAAAAAAAATTATGTACTATTGTAATAACTAACTACTGACTTTCTCCCAAAAAAAAAAAAAACTAAATAAATAAATAGAGCCGTTAGTCAAAATAATGATCAACTCACAAAAAGAGGGAATTTGCAAATAAAAATAAATATCAAGAAACGTCAATGTGATTTTAAAAAAAAAGGGTCGACGCCAATGTAATTGTCATTTACACATACATTTCCTTACAAAAATCACAAATATTTTACTTCTACAATTGTCGTCAATGGGATTTTATTTTTTGGAATTGATACATAATAACCTTGTCAATACTATCAAATATATATTTTTTAACGTAAGTCATCAAACAATCATTTATCTACTGATCTCATTCGATTATACAATCAATTCTTTATGAATTTTATTGTAAACTAATTTTTTGTATTGTTGCACTTGCGACTGGTAAAAGTATTGTCAATTTCACAAGCAAGTAGTCTAAAGTCTCCAATTTCTTGTAGTTCTAAAAGTTCATTGTTAAAGCACATATCAATCATATAATTTTAAAGTTGATCATCATCAATATCATCAAGTTTATCATAAAAATAAATAAATAAATAAATAAAAATTAAAGAAAAAAAGATAGATAAAATTCAACAAGACGAATCAATTTTTGTTTATCATAAACAAAAAGTGAATTATTGGAATTCAAACAAGCCACAAAAAACAAACACAACAATTTTACCTGTGTAAAATAGTTGTTAAAGGTATTGAAGTTGCACATCTATGTGTTGGAACGACGATTGATGAACTGGGGTGAATATAGAATGAAATGGGCCAATTTAGATGAGTTCATTTTGGGATGGGCCAAATTGGGTGAGTTCTTTTTTTTAAGAGCCATTTCAAAAAAATAAAATAAAATAAAATAAAAAAATAAAATGATGTATTTTTAATTTATTTTTTTTCACCAATTTCATTTTTAGTTTCTTAGAAAATATATTATGAAAACCAAATCAAACAGAACTTTATAAACAAGAAAGTGTCAGCATTATTTATTAAAAATAAGATCATTACATTTTAAACATGTTAGTTAACCGACACAAAATAAGTTGTATGACGACTTTACCATTAAAATGGACTGTTTGCAAAGAAAATATCTTTAATTGTCCTTATTTGAAACAAGATTTAAAATTTAAAATCAAATGTATCACAATTAAAAAGTCATGGACTAAAGTGACACAAACCCTAAATTACAGGACCTGTTAGTGTAATTCGTCTATCTTTTAAGGGTGCCTCTATTTACATACCATAATTTATTTCAAGGTAAACCACTTTTAAAGGCACACCTTTAATAATTTAGTAAATAAATATTTTGCTCATCACACACCACAAATTTACATATTTACCCTTACTCACACACTCACCCACCACAATATACACACAAACTTCTATCTTTACCCTCACTCACTCACATACCCCACACCCACAATATTCATCTCCCCCTCCATTCACTGTTCAAACCGGTGAACACCATTGCTCAAAACACTATTTTTCTCATCAAAGACGTCGTTGATGGTGGTGCTCAACACAGTTAGAAACAACTTCACATTAGAGATTCAGTAGGTGAGTTATCATTTGGCTTAGATTTTAGGGTTTTATGTACTTATTTCTATTGCCATGAAATTTGTAATTGAATGAATCAGTTTCCTGTTTGACACTGGATTTTTGAACCCTAAACATTTAACACTCGTTCGACACTTGATTTTTGGACAATAGCATTTTGTACGGTTTGTTATTGTCGAACATGTTCGGATGTAGATTGTCGAACAGCAATAACATGTTCGGACAGATATTGTCGAACAGTATCATTTTTTTTGTTTTTTTTGTGAACATTAATTTAGGGAGACAATAATGCGAATGAACCTTATATTCTTCATAGTCAATTTTCTTCATCCAAATGGTGAATGAACCTTGTATTCTTCCTTAACTTGGCTCTTCCTAGTTGTCATAATGTCTGAAACAATAATCAAACCTATGGAAACAAAAACTAGAATTGTAGAGCCAATGTACACTCCATCTTTGACTATGTAGCACTCGCCGTCTAACCATCCTTCCCCATAGCGCTGCCTTGTGTTCATACTTGTGGCCGCACTGATTAATACAATTGCAATTCCAAAGCTAAACCTGCAACAATATTGTTTCCAAAACATGTTTGTATTATTGTTTGTCTCAGACCATGTTTCCCTTTGCAATTAATTGCTTTCCTAGTCCTAGTTATTGCCAATCTCAGGGGTGATTAATTGCTTTCCTAGTCTTACATATATAATTTGTTCTTAAGAAATTGCACATGGGATGCAATATCCCCATTCTTGTATGTTCTTGTCTCATATCACATCTCTACCAAACTTTATGTTACCCTCATCTCAGTTACTGTTAGACAAATAATTAAATCAACTGCTTAAAGAGAAAAAACAAATAATTGAGTTGATGATGTATTCATTTGTTTTGTAATCTTCCAATATCTTCATAACATAATTTTTTTTACGGGGACATTCAAGAAGGAAACATTCCATCTCTTTGAAGCTAATTTCTTGTTGCCAATTTCTTTTTGGAACAATAGCTTTGGGGATTGTCATCATTTTAACTCAGTTATTTCCTCTCTTTGGGCAATCAACTAACCCTCCAATTAAGCATATATGTCTATGGATTACACCAATCTCAAAACATCAAGTACTGTTTATAATAATGTTACTTCTGTTAACTTTATTGTTTTCTGTTTCATTTTCAGAAATGGATGACCCTTCACGTATTCCACCCACTGCCTCAGAGAGACGACGTCGTGCATTAACTAATACTAGTCGTGGCCGAGGTCGGGGTCGGGGTCGGGGTCAGGGTCAGGGTCGGGGTCGGAGTAGAGGTCGGGGTGATGATATTGTATTGGAGGAAACACCTCAAATCTTGGAAGATGATGTGATTGATAATGGTTCAGGGGATGATGATGCTGCTGCTGATGTAGATTAGGTTGAGGAGGTACTCATTGGTCCGTTTCCTGGAGGGCCATCATAACCATCAGTACTGAAGAGCTTCAAGGCACATATTGCAGCAGCTATATGGGTGCAAAAGGTAGTATATATTTTTTTTCCATTTTGTTTCATTTAATTATTTATTGAACAAAATTATTTATGTAAATTATTACTTACCTTGCAAGAGAGGAATCCCTTAAGGTGTTATAATCATCCAACCAAGATTTTTGAGTGGCGATGGTGGTCAAGAACTGACAATAGAAGGTTTAGAGACATTGTGCAGCAGTCAGGCCTAACTTCTTTGGTCCATTGCACATATCGGTTCGTGAATAGGATTGTCATATCTGCATTTGTTGAGCGATGGCAACCAGACACAAATACTTTCCATTTGACAGTTGGTGAGATGACAATGACATTGGATGATGTGGGTACCATCTTGGGGATCCCTATCACAGGTAGATCAGAATATTGCGCACACATCGTTTACATTTTTTTTGAAGATGGCACGTGTTAATTACAATTGTATTTGTCCTTAATGCAGCGTATTGATCACGCACTACTGATTGCCCATTCTATCATCGAGGCAGGTCATGATGCTAGTGTTCGTGAGCCAGATAGGTTATATGAGGCTATTGAGAGGATGGCACGTGTTCTTCAGGGTCAACAAATCGATGAGACAGGACCTAGTTCTATTCCACTTCGAACATACAATCGTAGGAGACGAGTAGATGATATGTAGTTGGTTATGTGGTAATCTTGTTTTCTTATTTTGTAATGGAAAAGAAGTACTCTTTTGATGTTTTTGTTGGTTTGTAATGAACAAGATCTCTACCAATATTTTGTAATGAACAATTATTCATGGTTTGTATTTTTGGTAATGAACAGGAAGTATTATGTCATTGCGTTTGATACACCGCAATGAACAAGTAGTACCATGTGCGTTAAATTAACTCAAAGCTTAATCCAACTCAACTATTTAATTATTAATCATTAAAAAAATGTATCGGTAACTATTTGAATTGCATAACTACAACTCAACTCAACTCACATACACCATTACTCATCAAGGTTAATACAATTAAATGTCTCTCTAGTAGCTACCTCTGAATGAACATCTTCTTTAAAACGCTCCATTCAACGACTATATGCAATATCCCATCCAGCCGCACAAGAATGATGAAACTTGCACCAATTGGTAGCTATCGGTGGAACTGGATGACCCGGTAACATGAACACCTACATTGACAAAGCTTTAAGTATGAGAGCGATGCAGTACAAAATGATAAATGTATTACACGAATCATAATGCTATACCTGGACAAAATGATTCCCATTAACAAACCCAATAGCAATCTCACACCGTTGAACTTGTGATATTGACACTGATCGTAGGGGGAGGAATGTAAGGCATTGTTGTGCAAATAAGTGGTACAATACCACATTATAACAAGATACAATAAGATGACCCATGTCAGGCATAGTCATCCAACGGTGATACCTTGGATTGGGCTCAAAGTATGATAGAATATGGGTCAGTTCTTCAATCCTGTCATGTGAACCATATAGATGAGTGTAATGGTCTATGTGTGTATGCAATTTCTATAGGAGATCACGCCTGACTTGACCCCATTTAGCCTCTGTAAGCCCCATCAACCCAGCAATGGCCCTAAACCCACAATTGTCATCGACATCTACATCCTTGATAAGACGTATGTACGGCTTCAATCCAACTGGAAGGGCATCAACATATGAATAAGTCATATTTGTACGATTCTGATATACCTATTCAACAGGGAAGGCATCAACACATGAACAACAAAACACGTAATTTATCATCAACAAAAATGTAAGTAAAAAATGATTGCATGTACCTTCTCTTTGGTAGGCCGTTTTTTATGTACTTTGACATAATCTTGTGTGGGGATCTGGGTGCCCATAGGTGAGTGGCTATCATGTCCAGACTAAACTAATTGAAATGCGCATGGGTCTCGACGCGTAGATACATTTATCTTTTTATGTCTCTTACCTCGAGGGTTGGGCTTCACATCCGGCTCAATGAGAAAACTACTTTGCGGATTTGCAATCTCTCCTGACTTATGCAGAATTTCCAACTGCATAGTGTAATCAGATGCATTGAATCGCTTAAGTATGAGATCAAACTTTGGTTCACAACTCAATTCCACTTTATCATTCTTCAACTTTTGTACTACCTCAAGAGTTCTCTAGTGTGGGTTAATGCTATCAAGTGGAATTGGATGACCCTGTCGAATGTAATCCGCAATCTCATGGGCACAAGGTATCCTGTGTGTTCGTCGAACAACATATCCACATACTGAAGCATCAATGCCAACATCATTCGCTCGCTTACTCTCCGCTAAGACATGATCTAATGCAGTAATAGAGATATTGCCTTGGAACTCTCTAAAATGGGATAGTTTGAACTGGTGTTGTACAACGGTTAAACTCTTCTCAAATGATGCCTTAATATCAGCATGTTGTAACTCAAGCAAACTATGGATCTTGGTCCTAGAACACTCAAAATTGACTTGGTTAGAACCAAGTTGTCGTTTAAGTTTTGCATGTGCACTTTCAGCCCTGTGTACAATGGAAACAATTAACATAATTAAGTTTAAATAATCACAATCATATTGACTAATAGTGTAAGGTAGACAAATATATATTACCTGTTGGTTGTAACATTTCCGACGTGCATACAACTATCTATCCATACGGCAACAAACTTATCCTTATATGGAATTAACCAACTTTGTGACACATATTGCACTACCTCAGGATATGTATCAAAATCCGCAAGTAGCCTAGCAAGGTGTTCATTGTATTCAAGCCCAGTTGAGGAGAGTACTAAGAAATTCCATAAAGAGATAAACTTGTCTCATTCCTCCTTACTCTTAAACATATTCTTGCATTTCGCCAGTACATTTCTACTAATATGTCATCGGCATAATAAATGTCAAGATGTAGAAAATACCCAGTCAATAGCATTCATCAAAGCAAGCTCCATGTTTGTGGCAATCACCTCAGGAATAGCAATGTCATCCAAGAGACTACGCAATGTAGTTAACACCAAAACATAGTTATCAATCCACTCAAATTGGAGATATGCAAAGGCTATGGAGAATGACATATCAGTGGATGTCACACCAACTATCTCAAGAAGAGGAAAACGATATCGATTTGTTTTGTATGTGCAGTCCATGATCAACACCTTTAGAAATGAACGGAGCAAATCTAAACTGACAGGATGTGCCCAAAACAAGTCTATGACAGTCATCGTGTTGTTGTCACACCTATGCCGCTCAATGTAATTATGTTTTTCTAATTCATCCAATAACTGTTGCATTTGTGATCTTCCAGCTTTCTCAATAACATTATTCCTATGCCGTACATTGTAAATGGTTTTCATAGTAGTTACATTCAAATCATCCTTTCATTTCAATGTAACAAAAATCTCTTTTGGTCTGACCATGCTTTTGCACATATCCATTAATAATGATGTTTCCTCCTCAGATAATCTCCCTGCAAATGAATGTCCTTCAAAATGTTTAGTAGGAGCATGGTTATACATTCCACATGCTACATCTACCATCCAATCATCATCAGCCATCAACTTACGAGCCCTCAACTCAAAGGGACACCCGCATTTCTTTGTACCCGTTATCTTCACAATTTTTTTTGTTTGAATCATCTCCTTTTAATTTCTTATGAGCTTTATATTGACCACTTCTCTCACAAGCAAGATATATCCTTGGTGTCCTATGACCACCACCATAGTCCGATGTCTTGATGACAATCACAAACCCATTTTGCCTTCTAACGTCCCATACCCAACCGAGCAATTCTTCTTTGCTCTTGAAAACCTACAAGTCAAATTCAACAAAGTCATTAAACATGCGAAAAGAAAAAGAAAAAAAAAACTAATTTTCGACATGAGACTACCTCATTAGTAATAAATTGACTTGTGTAGTCAACAAGACCTCCTGATCCAACATTACTGCATTCCACAGATGCACAGTTTTGGAAAAACCAAAAAAAAAAATTATAAGTGTTCGGCAGTATAGAGCCGAATTAAAAACCGAATATATGGTTTATGTTCGACACTTACAAACTGAGTATTTTCATTATGTTCGACACTATAAGTCCGAACAAATACAACTTGTTCGATTGTAGTTAGTCGAACAATGATATATTATTCGACCCTGGTTAACCGAACTATACCAACGATTCACCACTCAGCAAGTAAACGAAAACGAAAACGAAAAAAAAATAATAAAAAAATAACTTTTTCCTTGCTCCATTGTTTCGGAGCAATATTGTCAGATGCATCCTTCATTGAATAAATTCAAAATCTTCAATAATATTATATTTTTGGTTATTTGTTTAAGGGTTTTTGGTTTTTGTTTTTTGTTTTAGGGTTTTTGGATTCTTGACAGAGAAGACACGTAAGTAACAAGTTTGAAATTGTTGATGGATATTATATTCATTGTTGTCTTTTATGGTAATTATACAGATGGTGTGTATCATAACTTGTCCTTTGTACTCATTTCACTTAAGGTTAAAATTGTAATAAAAAATAAAGTAATTAATGGTGTGTTTTGAGAGGAAAAGTGATGTGTAAATAGAGCCTCCCATCTTTTAATGGTATGGCCAAATTGTCTAAACTATTTCTATATATATTAAATTCTTGATGGGTTAGCTGATATTATAGAGAATCATGTGGCTCTGCCTTTTGCGGTATAATTTAAGCGAGTTCGAGTGAGTTTAAATGGTGTTTAAGTTTAACTCGATTTTTGTTAAGAGCTGCTCAGGTTTGTCCAAGTTCAAATTGTAATTTGAAATTGTCTATTCAAATCTGATCTAATTTAGACCTGAATTGGTTCCAATTGTTCGAATTACACATAAAATTTAGTTTACTTTTTTTTTCTTTTTTTCGAAGCAAAGTTAATTAATTATTTTTTAAAATTAAACTCTTAATATATATATATATATATATTTATAAAATCATTAATAAGATCAAACTAAATAATTTATATAATGTAATAGCTAAGAATTAAAAACATAGACAACTTTTTTTTTAACTTGTACGGGCTTGGGCAGAATTTAGATAATTCTAGCTGGGCCTGGGCAGAGTGATGAGTAACCCGAACAACTCAAACCAAAATTCTATATTTAAAAATATTTAAAAAATTACACAAAACTACAATTTATAAGCTATTAGATTATCATTTCAAACCTTATTTATCTTTGTGCGACTGTCAATCTCACATACACCAATGGGCGAACTTTTCTCGACTCTCCAATTTACGAACCAATTTTTTTCATTATTAAGGTCATGTTTGTGAATTGATTTTTTGTTTATTTTTCTTTTTAAATTTTTTAAAGTAAAAAAATAAATAAATTATTTGAAGATTACTTTTTTTAATTGTATAAAAAAGCGTAAATTATTGAGATATTTGACTTTTTGCCTTTCCTTTTGTTTTTTGTTTTATTTTTGACTTTTTGATAGTTAAAAAATCAAATTACCAAAAGTTTAAAGTAGTTAAAAAAGTATTATATTTAAGTGTGGACTTCACTGTCAAACTTACTAAATTGAAGATCTCAACTTCATAATTATGGGATCAATTTGAACATATCTATTTAGGCTGGTTTTTTTTTTTTTTGATAACCAAGTGGGTGGACCAACTTATATTCATCTCGACTATTTCATATAAGAAGTTAAGAAGATATATAAAAAAATTGAGTTAATCAAACGTAAATAACCACGTAATCAAAGTACATATATATTATAAATGGTGGACGGTCTATTCTTAAAAAGATATACATTGTGTAGATAAAAATGACAATTAATGTTAGATTAACTTGATTTTTCATATGAATCAATTTGAGATGAACTGTTTTGATCACCGAAATTAGTCTAAGTGAGTCCCATGATAAGTTAATTTTATTAAAAAGTTGAGATCTTCAACTTTAACAAAACTATATTTGACTTCACCATATAAGAGTATAATTGAAAGATGAATTCTACTTACACAACACATTTACCTTTTTACACCTTCTATTTCAGTAATTCTATTTCCACATACTATATATTCTTTATGCACACACTTAATGAATCTCTTTTTTTATTAAAATTTTGTTCAAAAATAAAATTATCAAAATAACCCTCTCTTCCTCATTCAAAACCCTAATTCCTAAGTCATAATCCCCTATCACTCTCTTGGCAACGGTAACCTCCACTATTTTTTCTACGACGCAATCTTTCCCAACTCTATCTTCGACTTCATCCTCCTTAACATCTTCACTAAAAGACCCCATATTCATGGAAGATGGAGTGGTGTAGATATGAGGGTTGTAGTGCCTAGGGTTTAGAAAGAAATAGTGGATAACAAGACTAGACATTTTAGAGTAAATGACTTGGTAATGACGGCCAATGACGGTAAAAGGAAGAGTGGCGGTGGCCGAACAATTTTCGGTGGAAGAGGTGGTGGTTGGTTGGCGATAAATGAAGAAGATAAGGATTAGGGGGTTAGAATTAGGGTTTGAGTGATGAAGAAGATGAGGATATTTTTGGTGCAGTAGGATGTGCACCAAGCAAACCACAAAATTTAAAATCCATCAAGTGTTTGTCTAGAAAAAAGATGTACATTGAGCGGATTTGGTGTGTGAAAATAGAATTACTCCTTCCATTTGAGATTTTTTTTTATTTCAATTTTACCCATTTGTGAAATTACCTTTAAGAATAAAAGATAAAAATTAAATAGATTTGATTATCTCTTTACAGTCATTACACTACAATCCCTACCTCTTTTCTTTCTCACTCATCTCTTCTTCTCTACTATACATCTACTTCCAAAAAGTGAGAATCAACTATTTTGATTATAAAATAAAGCAATGGATGAATAAATGGTGATGATAGACCAACAAAAAGTGAAATGGTAAGTTTTTTTTCTTTGTTTTTTTTATTTTTTGTTTTATTTTTGAAGAGTTGTTTGACTTTTGTTCGGTGTACAAGAACCGAACAAAATCAAATAGCACGGAATCACATTGCAGAACAAAAAATACATATTTTCAGTTTTATTTTTCTGACATTTTTGGTTTTTTTTTTTTATTTGAAGGATTATACTTCTATTCATTGTAGTAAAGCTAGTAGTACATTGTTAATGGACTATAGTCATGAATTCATTACAAATGAGGTTTGTTAGATTTATCTGTTTTCTGGTCATTCAGTACCTCTGAAAGCAAGTAATTAGATTTGTTTTCATCACCTATGTGCCAACAGATGAGAGAAATTATATACTATCCATATTGATCAATTCCATATGCTTATCAATCCAGATGTAATAACTGTTGGAAATGGTTAATTTTTCCTCAAGTTTGGTCTATTTTTTAGGTGGGCCCCGAGTGTCGATTTACTCGGGTCAAAGTGGTAACGCGTTCTATGCCGCGTTGTGATTCACGTGGTATATTTGGTTGCTCAAAACCATTACCGAGTGAATGGGAAATTAAAGCCAAAGTGTGCTCCATGGAAATGGAGTTTTGGTGGAAATTCCTTAAGGTTGTAAAATGGCTTGTCCCACATTGATTTGGTGGGAAGTTTTGAAAGGGTTTATAAGGCTTAGGGTGAGATACTTGGGGATAAAGCAAGACTTGTTGTTAAAGGTTACAGACAAAAGGAAGGTCTGGACTATTTTGACACATATTCCCCTGTGACAAGAATAACATCCATTCGCATGCTTATTGGTGGTGGTGACAAGTGGCGGGGTGTTGTGAATTGATGGCGGGTGGGTGGTGGGTAGTGGGGGTGAGGGATGGGTGGTGGTGGCGAGTGGGTGGCAGGTGGGTGGCTAGTGGATGGTGGTGGCGGGGGGTGGCTGGTGGTGGCAGGTGGGTGGTGAGTGGTGGTGGCGGAAGACGGTGGTGGAAAATGGTGGCAGGTGGTGGCTTTGGGTGGTAAAAAAAAAAAAAAAAACTGAAAACTCAAAATGGAAACACATTTTTTGTGTTTTCATTTTTTGGCCAAATTTATAAACTGAGACCACTAATTTATAAATCAAAAATTTTACCAAACAAGTTTTTATTTGAGTTTTTTAAATTTTTGTATATATAAACAGAAAATTGAAAACGTAAGTGTTATCAAACGGCACCTAAGTTTTTTTTCTTTGTTTTTTTTATTTTTTATTTTTTGTTTTATTTTTGAAGAGTTGTTCGACTTTTGTTCGGTGTACAAGAACCGAACAAAATCAAATAGCACAGAATCACATTGCAGAACAAAAAATACATGTCCAATAACTCACTTCTAAACATTTTCAGTTTTATTTTTCTGACATTTTTTGTTTTTTTTTTTATTTGAAGGATTATACTTCTATTCATTGTAGTAAAGCTAGTAGCACATTGTTAATGGACTATAGTCATGAATTCATTACAAATGAGATTTGTTAGATTTATCTGTTTCCTGGTCATCCAGTACCTCTGAAAGCAAGTAATTGGATTTGTTTTCATCACCTATGTGCCAACGGATGAGAGATATTATATACTATCCATATTGATCAATTCCATATGCTTATCAATCCAGATGTAATAACTACTAAAACTATCAACGTACATGGATTGTAATAATATCTCAGTGTGTGTTTCATAAATGTTTGTATTGAGAAATTTGAAGATATTTGTATTGACAAATTTTATAAATATTTTTATGGATGTTTGATGTTTAAGAGAAAGTGAATCTATAAATGTGCGGCAATAGATGGTTGGACAAATCTAATTTGTTCGGTAATATGATATTGAAATAATGCAAATTGTTTGGCAATATATAACTAAATAGATCCATCATAAATTTAGAAAAAGAAAAAAAAACGATATTTTAAGGAAAGTGAATATGTAAATGTGCAGTAACAGATGGCTGGACAAATATAATTTGTTTAGTAACATAACACCAGAGTAATTCAAAAGGAAAAGGTGTAATGAGAAAAATCTATATGGGTTTTGCAAAGGGTTTAATTTAGGATTAGTTTTGATATTATAAAGCGTGTAATGAAAATTTCAATTATTTCTTAGAAGTGTAATGAGAAAATAATTGCGATGAGATAAAATTATAATATAAGTAGAATTTTCCATTTGGATTTATGGACTAAGTGTTTTATTATTATTATTATTATTATTATTATTATAGTTTTTTGTTCCCTTATTTAGAACATATAAAGCAATTATATTAAAATAAAAGTAAACAACACACAGATCAAGAAAAGAAAAACAACAAAACCTTAAAGAACCAAACAAACAACCTACCAATCTAACAAGAACTACAAACAACAAAAAAATAAAGTCACCAAAAAAGCAGTTATGATCTAAGAAAAACTACTTATCTATCAAGATGTGGTTTGAATAAGTAAAATCTGTAGGAAATCAAACAAGATCTGCATCAAACTCGCCTTTGACGTCATCTCTGTCACCGCTGCCCAACTCCGCCATCACTGTCGCAGAATTTTGGACAGTATGGCAAATGATTGAGAGAAGAGGGAATCATTGTGGGTGTCAAAATTCAAAATTCTATGTTGAAATTGGGAGAGAAGCTCTCAGACTCTCCTTTCTAGGCATAACAAATCCATATCTATACCTTGAAAGTGTTTGGAGAGCTCATCGGAGACACGCCGAAAAGTTGTTAAAGGGATGCCAAAAATTGCCTAGAGCGAGGCTGTCCTTGCCCCCTTCTAGGTCCTATTATTGTTGTTGTTATAATGTTTTGGTGTGTGTGATCAGCAAAAAAAAAAAATTATATTGATGAATTAGAAGGGTTTGGCTTAGCCTTAAGTTAGGGATAGACTGTATGGTCCAGTCCAGTTATTATTTTCATATCTGAAATTTCTTGTCTATAATTAAGATTGACATTTTTCTTTTCTTCGTTGAAATAATGATGCCATCTTGTTGTACATGGATCTGACTATTTGCACACAGATACGACCACAATGATGTCTTGAGGTGATGTTTAGACCGAAAATGACAACTCAGTAGAAGGTTGCCATATGGCAGTGGAGTGAGTGATAATGGGTAACATTATCGAGTCAAGAGAGCACTGCCTTTATTTTTTGGGAATTGTGATCAATGATAATAGGATCAATTTCCAAATACAATTGGTGGTTTTTGGGATGAATTGTATTTGGGTTTTTTTTAATTTTTTTTTATTAAAAGACAAAAGTTTTGTAAAATTAAAAAAAATGATTTAAAACAGCGATTTATTAATTAAAAGCGCATTTTACAATAGCGCTTTCACTATTCATCAAATTTTAGGCTCCAAACAGTGAAAACGTGATTTGTAATAGCGTTTTAGCTTAGTTTGGGAATTTCGTCCAAACTAGGCCTAGTTTGGGAAATAGAATGCAAACAAAGCTTAGTTTGGGAAAAGGCCCTATTCACAGATCTATGACACTCCCCCATTGTACTCACACTGGTGAATTTTTTGTATTTGAAGTTTTATGATGTTGAATAAAATGGTGATGGGTTTCATTGATTGGCAACAACAATGATGGTGAGGGTGTGACGAGGTTGCAATGGGTGAGGGAGGGGGAAGAGGGTTGCCAGTGAGGGACAAGGGGAGCGGTAAAAGTCACTGGTGGGGTAACCAAAGGTGTTCGAGACAAAGGGAGGAGAGTTTCCACAACTATATTGTTTTTTTGGTTTTTTAACTAAATTGGGCAGACGGTATAATATAAGCCGTCCAATGAAAAAAATGATATGGCACAATCCTGTTAATTACAGTTGACTATCTAGTTTATCCTGTTAATTACAGTTGACTATCTAGTTTATATCTGAACTAGAGACTTACCCAAAAAAAGATATCTAAACTAGAGATGAGCCACTCCCGAATCAAAGTGTACCAAAATGTACTCAGATTACACAAAAAAATGAGAGCAAAAACAAGGGAGGGAACGATAAAGCACAACGCAGCATGATGCCAACAACAAAAAAAAATAATAATTTTTATTTATTATTATTTTTTTCTCTAATCTTTGATCCATTGATAGTAATTACTTCTCTTTCTTTTTTTATTTTTAGTGTCAATTTACAAATCAGAATAAAAAGATATTGATTGCAAATTGTTTATTTCACAGTCATCTCCGCTCTTGCAAATTCTCCAAGACAACCATCCCCCCTCGCAAGACAACCACCCCCCATCTTGAAAGGAGAGGGGGCGTCTTGGCCAAAGCTTGTTTTGGCAAAATCTTGTTGCTAATTTCCCTTGCTTATTGAACATCTGCGCTCATCAATTTCATCAGAACTACAAGCCAAGAACATTGAAAAGAACTCAAAAAGTGAAGGAAACAAAGGAAACCCATCCAATACCCTCTAAAATACCACAAACACTACACTCATTGATCAATTTTTGGAAGGGCCTATAGCTACAAAACCAATCAAATTCTCGTGTCATTCCCCTTAGTATTTTCATACAAACCTCCCCTCTGGATACAAAATAATGGTTTTCCAATTAACCATCCAATCCAAGCAACTTTGTGGATAATTACCCTTCGACAAAAGCTCTTTGCAAAAGAATTCTGGAAGGTAAGCTATTATATCACTAGTCCGATCATTTTGTTGCTGCTGCTGTTGCCTCCAAGTCGGATAAAATCTTATTCATGTCCTCAAAGTAAGGCCAATTTTTCTTGCTTTTCTCATCACCCTTGATTTCCTGTTGAGACAAGCTATCATTGTTAAAATAAGCAACAGTTATCATCGTCGATAAAGGACAGCAAAACTTCTGGCATTACCCAAGGCCTAACCATAACGTTTAATAATCTCATATGTGCATATACAGTGCAATAACATGTAGGGTTGCCCCCAGGAAAATCTAGAAATAGTTGGCCTCTGGCCTATAATAGAAATGTGCAACTCTGTTGCTTCCCTCTTAGAGGAATGCCTTGTTTTAGTTTACCATATCATTCAGGGTTAATGTCAGACATTCAATCTATGTCTCAACATTATGAAGACTTGGGGGAGGCTGAGATTTTGAAATAGAGCAAAATTTAAACTAAAATATTTAAAATTTTGACCAAGCTGAAACACTTCTACCCACATATGATGCAGTGATGGATAAGGATTTAATACTACCAGAATATAGTATTCCCCCACCAGAATAAATAAACTCAGGTGATATAAATAAATAAATAAATAAGTGCACCTAAGGTCATGGTGAAGAACAAACCTCATATTTCTGGACCAGAGATGTCCATAGAGATTTGCACTGGCCAGGACTTCGATTTATCCCATCAGCCAGCAGGTTTGCAGATATCTCTTCCCAAAGGGCCATTCGCTGCTTCACAACTTGGAATCTGCTATGGAGTTCACCACGCATATTAATTAGCTTCATAACCTCACCAGGTTTCCATTTGTTCCGCTTTCCAGGCTTGGAAGATTTTGATTGACATTTTGGAATTTCAACCATGTCATCAACCTTAGTTTCTTCTATCTTAAGCTTCTCCCTATGTTCTTCCTGTGGAACAGAACCATTGCTATCTTTTACCGATTGCTCAATTGGTGATGATGCTATGAATGACTTCCAGAAATCATCCGACCCATCAGAATTGAGAGAAAATTTCTCTGCTGACTCAGAACCTGAAGTAGTGGCTTCCTCAGACAGAAGTCTATCATCTTCAATGTCATGACCTGCATTACAGAAACAAAAGAGAAACAATCTTAAATATAGCAGGCAGAAGAAGAAGAAAAAATTCCACTTCACAACACGTAATCACATCCCAAATACTATTTTCCAAATAGAACTAAATGGAAGCCCACAAATATTATAATGATACATTAGTTACAAAGTCAAACATAGAAAATATACCATTTGACTTTCACTTTTGTGAGTAGAAGGAAATTAACAAGGCAATCCACCTACTGAATTGTGGCACAAAAGCAGGAATATAAAAGAGAACATCAAAATCACAGTTAAAGGGGCACATATTGCAATAGTCAAGTAATATCAAATCAAGAGAAAACCTTCCAATTCTTGTTGTGTCTTGCCTTCTTCCTCTTGTATGTCAGTCGTCCGTCTCTTTTTTGGATGACCATCCACCACTTTTCTTAATGCAGATATCCCAAAACCAACATGTGATTTGCCTGATAGCCTTGCGTTGAGCTCATCAGAGAGAACTGCTGCTGGATTTTCTATGGCAATTGCAATGACTTCAGGCCTTTTACTGCTGTACTTCCTTACCATTTTTCTCAAAACCTCAGATACAATTCTTTCCATGTGGGCTAGAGGACAATTTATTGGACAGCTTGAGAGTGAAGCATGAGCAGCTTTATGGAGTGCATCCAAAAGCTTTCCTTTGTCAAGCCATAAGCAACGTGTAGTGATTCTTATTCTCCCTTTTAAGGTTTTCTCAACTGAACCATCAGCATCTTGAGGGCGTAAAATTTCCATGCTGCAACAGAAAGAGACGAGGTTACTCTAATACAGATGTTCGTACAAAAAATCTTTATATCAATATTCTAAAAGATTTACCTGACCACTATAATACCATCTGATGCAATTCTGAGTCTCTCGTCAATGCAAAGTTCAGTAGATGTACCGAATGCTTTATCACCATCATTGTACATCAACTGTAGTTTAAAGTTAGTTTTATTGGAACTTTGTTCAATTCAAGAAATGATATCATAGATGCAAATAAAGGAAAGAAGAAAAAGGGGTTGACGAGAGAATAAGGAGGGGCCTTTAATAATCACCAACCTGCAAATTCTCCTTCCCTAGTGATATAAAACCATTAGATAACACTCTTCTGTTCCTCAAATGCGAAACCCCAAGCATCTCTCCATTTTTTATAACCTGATACATTATGTATCCAGCATTTAATTTATTAACACATTGCATAAAAATACATCTTCACCAAAAATATAGGATTTTCAACAGTTTCTTATGCATGGTATATCACATGTCTTTAGCATTTATTTTATTATCATGTGATACACATAACGACACCAAATATCGAATCACAAGCAGCTCCTTATAGGCAGTATGCCCATATATTGCATAGAATACACAAAGGGACATCACTGTTTTTCCCACATACATCTTCTGATACTCAAAGTGGGTCATGCCCTTGTCTGCACAAGTATATATGTTGCTCATTCAGATTTCATCCTCTATCACTTAACAAGATGCACTTCTGCAGAAGATAAAGACTAAAAAAATAAGAAATTGTTTGCCACCGGAAAGCGATGACATGTTAGAACTAGATACCTGATGTGACAACCCCATCCCGTATTATGCTTTTAATTCTTTAATTATGCATGTGCTTATGTGCTAGGTGAGAATTTGAATGTTAATTATGTGAATAATGTGGTTTTTGACTTTATATCTGTTGATCGTAGGAAAATCTATTATGATTTCTACTTTGATCTGAAAATTGAAGGCTTTAATGGCATCAGAAACCAAAATTGGTTAATTTATTGTGATCAACATAACTTTTAGAACCTAATGAGAAGTTTGATTAAAATTTGATTCAGTCTTAATTAATTAGAATAAAATCAATTAAGTTATGTTCTATTTAATTAAACCCAAAATTGTAATTAACTAGCTTAATCCCTAATTAGTGTATTAAGTTAATCATGTATATATATGTCAAGTGATGAGATTAGTCTATTTCTTGAACGAGGGAGAGAGAGAGAGAGAGAGAGAGACACCATTCTAGAGAGAGAAGTAGCTAAAAAACTTGAAGATTAAGCAAGAAGTTTGAAGGATTGTGAAGCACAACTCAAGAATTTGCTAAATTGAGCTCAATTGAAGACCTTAGGTAAGTTTTTGAACCCTAATTCAAAAACTAAGTCATTTCATATATGAATTCAAAAAGATTGTGTTTAAATGTAAGAATCGAGCTTAGAATGAGGGATTAAAGGTTAATTCATACATGCATGCATAATTTGGTAGAGTTTCATAAGTTTGAACATGATTCATGCCATCCATGGTGAGTTTTGAAGCTATCTTCTACATGCATTCATGAATTATGATGTTTTAGAGCTCAATTCCATGATTTACAAAGTTTTGAAAATGAATTGCGTGTTTTTGAAGCTTAGGAAAAGAGTATGGAAACAACTGATACATGCATGATCATTGAGTTTGAATTCTTGTAGTTTTGAGCTTTGATTTTGCAAATTGGCTTGGTAATCATGTTTTTGGAAGTCTCAAGTGTTTGAGAAGTAGTTTACAAGCCATGCAAGAATTTGATTTGAAAATACAAGCTTTGGAGTTCAATTATGTTTTGGAATTTCTAGAATTCTGTCTCACCACTCGAGTGAACAGTCTGTCGCTCAAGCGCACATTTCTTGCATTCAGTATTTTTTTAGACATTTGCAGTTGGCTCGAACGACCAAGTCACCGCTCAAGTGACCGCCTTCTATTTGTACCTTGGCTCAAGCAAACATCGAGCCTAGATTCGGACCATCCAATACTTTTGCAGACCAAGTGGTCTGCTCAAGCGACCAATGTTGCGCTCGAGCGAAGTGCTTTATTTCAGTAAATTTTGAAAAAACATGCTCTGATCAAGTGTGCATTCTCATTCCCTTCTAGGCATTATTAGGCATGAATTAAACATCTTAAATGAATTAAAAAGTTAGAATGAAACCTAAGAGAATTGAACGAGTTAAAGAACAATCCGATTAAGCGATGTAATTCCATGTGTGTATGTTTGAATTGTGTAGGATCATCCACGAGGACGAATCAACAACCGAATCACTGTGAATAATATCTTAGTAAAGATATTTTCTTAATTTATTTTCTGAATGTCCTAATGTGGTAAGTTTTTCCGAAACTGTGATTTTGCAAGTGTGAATGAATTTCTATCTGTCTGATCAATATGATATCTGTAAACGTAATTGATGTGACACGAATGTGTATGATGAACCCAAGGTCATTCTTAATATCTAAATTGGACCCAAGGTCATTCTGTGTAATAGAATGAACCCAAGGTCGTTCTGTACATTTGATAAGATGGATCCAAGGTCGTTCTGAACATCTAATAAGTCTAATTATCTGTTATGAGTTGACCGAATGGTCATTATATAGCTGTAAATGATTAGATCTGAGGTTGTTCTGTTATGATATGATCAATTCCATTCCGTATATTGGTTATACGTTGGACTCAAGGTCATTCTGTTATCTGTTGAACCCAAGGTCGTTCCATTATGAATTGTTTATGATATAGAAATGCTTGTCATTTACTAGATCTCATTCACATAATCCCTTTACTCTAATGTTATTCACTGGGCGTTAGCTCACTCCATTTAAATATATGTAAGTAGGTGAGCAGCGGGATATCCAGCCCCAGCCTTAGTGAACCTGTGAAGGATACTAAGTTTTTGTAAAGTCTGTTATGAGCGCCTCACGAGCGAAGCTTATGTTTCTTTTGTCTTTTGAATTTTTGTCTTCTTTTATTGGTTATGTTTGACCTTGTATACATATATAAGTTCTGGTTTAGTATGACAAAGATGTATGAAAGATCTTGGACATATGGAATCTTATTATGTATGTACAGTTGTGAGTTATTAACATATAAGAAGTTTTTGTTCATGCCAAGCAGGGCTGTTCAGCAACCCGTCTAATTCGATCAACCGGCCTGGACCAACTCAAACCAAGACTGAACGGACGGTTTTGAATGATGCTATGGTCAGCTGCGATTTGTACTCTTTAGTTTTTATGGATTGGCGGTCGGCATTTGATTTGTTTGAAAGAAAACCGAAAAAAAACCGACTCGACTGATATAAAATACAAGTATATAGACATTATCTCCACATATTAGTGACTTTTTATATTACTTTCTGCAAATCTATTGCTATCCTTATCTCAAGACTAGAAATTTGTTCACCAACTCTCTCCATGCACACTGACACATTTTCTCTCTCCTATTATAATACCTGACTTTATCTCTCCATCACATTAATTACACTCTGTCACTCCCAAGAGATAACTCTTTATTTTTTATTTATTTTTATGAGACTTAAGCCTTCTTGATGAGAGAGCTAGCCTCTCTTGGTCAGAGAGCTAGCTTTAAGTCCTTTTATTTTTATTTTATTGTTATATATATTTTTTGTTTTGTCTTCTCACTATCTTTCTTTCTCATTTTGTTAATTTATTTTCATCAATCCATCCATCTCCCTCTCTCTCTCCTGAATCAACAGAGATCGCTACCGTTGCTGCTACAACGGTTGCTTTACAGCGTCGCTATTCATCTTTTTTCTAGTATTTCCTTTCACCCTTTGACCTTGTCAGATCTTTGTCACTCCTCTCTCAAATCTTCCTACCACTTATTTTCCTCTCAAATCTCCCTCGAGTATATCGACGAGGGCTATACGTAACACTACCAACCCCCTAACCAATTGACCCTTAGATTCTCTCTCGGGTATATGTGTCCTCTTCATTGCACACCGACCGAATCCGACCGTGAAAATAGTGGCCTGATACTCTGCAATTTCAAACAATACTTAGTCGGAATCGGATGTTTTTCCTTCTCGTCTGAAGATGTCAATTTGATTGATGGTTGGGCAGCAAACTCGAATCGACTCGACCCGTACACATCCCTAATGCCAAGTTTTTGTTCATACCATTTATGCACAACTCATTGTACAAAATTTTATAATTATGCTTCCGCTTTTGACCCATATAATTAAACATGATTAGATTTTTGTCTGAGGCCGTAGGTAATCTCATGATTACTGGCCAGTGTGGGTTCGGGTCATGACACCCGATGTCCTTCCTCAGCTTGCATTTGTTCTATTTCTTCTATACAATAAGTCAGAGACGGTGACTTCTTGTGAATGAAGCCAAAGTATGTCTTTACCTAGTCAACCCTAAGCACCCCAAACTAGGTCATGCCCCCTCCCCCTTACACTTCAAGATGCAATTCCAGGTTGAAACCACAGACAAACTTGTCTAATTCAGTTCCTGGATTAAAATTACCACAGGAATAAGCCACTGTATTGTTGTATGCAGAATAGTTGTTGGAACCTTAACTTTTGATCAATATCATTTACTTGAATTTACAGTTAATGTTGGGTGCCATCAAACCTGAGTCCCACAAGAAGCATTCCTTTGCACATAAACTCAATTCGCATAGAAAGGGGGCATATACTTATTATATTAGGTCATAAACATTATAAAAAGAGTTTTGTGAGATTTGTTTCATTAGCCAAAAAGAGAGCAAAGACCTAGTCTCACATTACACAATCCCAAGATTGACATCTGAGATCTTCAAATTTGAATCTCCATACACACATTAAATTCTTTCAATTACATTTTGTTGTCAGGTTTGTAATTAATATTATACCTTTCAGGATGCACATAGATTTTGCGGTTTTCCCTCTGTCATCATCTTTTTCCATACCCTATTGCTTGTCAATGATGCATCAGTTTTTGCAGCACCTTGCAGCTTCTTAATATTTTTTAAGGTAATAATCCTGTTATCATCTTCCAATTTACGATAGGTTTTAGATTCTACAAATGGACCCAATCCATTGAGCTACGGAAATCTTAAAGCAAATAATATGTTGTGAATCTGTGATTATAATGGAAACTACCACCAGCTACCAGAACAAAGAGTAAGCATTACACTCTACACTATGAACTCTTAAAAGTCCACCCGACACAGAAAGCAATAACCAAAGGAAGAACAGGTTTTCCAGAACTTTAATAATACTTATCATATCATATCATTTGTAAGCTAGTTTAAAAAGGGAAATAGAATTTGTGCTAAACTACACAATGAAAATCATGATATTGGAATTGTCGGTACTTCAAGAAAATGATGTCAACGCACCCTGAATATCTCATTTAGATAATAATCCCATTGCCAAGCAAATCATGCCAAGGAAATCATATTAACTTACAGTAGTATGCCGAATCCCAGTAGATTTTCCAAGTAATTCATGCTCTCTAAGGAAAAGGAGTTCTCCATGAATGGGCAGAAAATGTTGTGGCTTCACAATCTTCAGTACTTCCTCCTTCAAAAGTAAACTTCATAGTTAGATTGTACCATTTAAAACAAATTAGCAGGTTTGATAACAAGGGAACTGACATCCAAAACTAAGAAAATGAACCTTATTAGATTTCATGAACAGAAACACAGTCATCTAATGATCTGTTTTTAATGAGAAACCAGTTCTTATTTCAAATCAGTCCTAGAAAGAAAATAATCTAAAAGACAAAGACAGAAAAAATGATGATTACACAGACATTTCATTTTGTTTATTTTTCTTAGCTCTAAAATCAGTTTAGGGATGAAAATGAAATACAACAGAGATCATACAGGCAGGTCAGCGTAGGAAATAAGAGGATCCTGAATAGTAACAAATTCTCACCAATTCCCCACGATACCCGTGTCCGGATGTGTGCAGCTGCTCATTTTTTCCCATTACTATCGTTGATCCAATCTCTGATATACGGTTTAGCATTTTCATCACCCGTATCTCATTACCAGGGATCACCTGAAAATGTGAACTATCAAGACTCACCAAATATTTGGCTTAAGAAGTTGAAAACTAAGCAGAACAATCAAAAATTTATTCAGAAAATCAAGTAATCATCACCAAAGTAAAATGCCATGAAATTAGAACTTGAAACAAAATCTAAATGTTTTCGTCATCTCAAAAGTAGTGAAGTTTCAAAATAAGATCATCACCAGCATGGGACTTTAAAAAATATTTATAAAAAATTATAAAAAAAAAGAAAAAGAGAAGTACTAATATGGGATTATTACATTGGAGTTTTATGACGTATTCTCAACAGTGATAATGCGACCACATTCACCTAAATTGATGATACATTATCTAACATAAGATAGTTCCAAAGATCTTCCGGCTTTCTTAAATAACAAGTCATGACATCCAGATTTTCACGTCAAGTTGCTCAATATTACACAATCCAACCACAGTGAGTGAAACAGCACAAATCACCTTCAGATTTATTTTCCCATCTTTCCAAGACGGAAACATATTTAAATGAATATTTTATGTATGAAGTATTAACATAAACTACATTACATGATTAAAATAACTCTTCTCAAAAGAAAAGATGTTGGTCAAAAAGCAAAAGATCCCAAATGCAGCACTATGATTTTCATTACCTTAGCAGAGTACAGAATAATGTCTTCTTTGCTCAATTTGAGTGAATGACTACTTCCATACGACGCAAGATTCAGTGCAGCACGTGGTTCTGCCTGACACAGCGCAGACATAGTCATATGCAAGCCTCAACTATTCAATTAAAGAAATGAGGTCAAAATGGCAAAGTATCTAAGTTGACTTACTTGAGAGCCAGTTGTGACAATTAATAAATCCTTTGGGGCATAAGCATCAATATCTTCCACTTTCACCTATGCAGCAGAATAAGAAAGACCACGAAGATTGAAGGAAAAAAAGTCATAATGAAATTACAATTAATTTTCTTAGAATGGGGAGGGGTGTGGGGTTGTAAGTGTTTCCAGAAAAACGAAGTGCATGAACTATAATTTTGCCAGCAGGTTATGCCAAAATAAGAACAAATGAAATGAGTAGAGCCATGTCAAACAAACATCTGCATGTGAAAGTTACGTCAAGCATGACAAATGGATACATAATGTTGCAACTAGTACGGGTCAATCGCAATTCTGACCAAACTGACAGGCATGGTTTGGTTTGTTCAAGATTGAAACTCCCAAGCAATATTGATCTAGACCTGTTAAAAGATTTGAACTACTAGATAAAGATGAACTCATAGGTTGGGTGATTAGTTTCATTCCTTGCTCTCTCCGTTCCATAAAATTATGAGTCATATGGTTCTAGAGAGGGTAGGAAGCTTTCCATCAGATGTGGAATGAGAATCAATCGAGGGACAAAAAACCAAAAAAACAATTCTTTTCAAAAAATATTAAAATAATGACCTAATATTGTGACTGTCATAATAATTAAATATCATGCCACTGCAATGGTAACATGTGGTCATACTTCTTTACAGAGCAGAATACCGTTGTAGCATCTGTATTGTGGTATAATAGCCAAAGATCGAGAATTGCCACAAGTCAGCTATGTTACATGGACTCTTCAAATTAAATCAAATACCCGTGTCGGACACCCGACACTCGGACAAGGGTATGGGATATGTGTCGGATACTTTTCAACGGATACTTCTTATATAATTGTATATAACACTATTATTATATGTATATATTATTATATAATTGCTATAAATGTCATTTTGACACTATAAGTTACATATAATACCATTTTATCTCACATATTAGATTAAAAATATAAAAATATGACATTTTTTTGCCGAGTCCGCGTATCGTTAAATTTATGATTTGATGAGTCCGACCTCTAGATACATACCCGCACCCGACACCCGTACCCGAGTCCATGTAACATAGCAAGTCAGCACCACTTACATTGGGGGATAAGAAATAGGGGTGCATTCATATATCTACTTTTTTTTAAACAGCTACTGACTACATTACCAAAATTGTCCATATCACAGCTGACAAGTTAAAGAACTACACAAATGGGCAGAGGGGGACAGCCACAACAGCAGCAATCAACGAAGTTGACTATTGCATTTCACTCATTTATCATTAGACAATTAGTTCAACCTGTTTTGTGAACACAATTTAAGACTAAATGTATGTTAGATTAATCCTAATTTCTCAACTCAGGATAAAGCTAAATTTGAGCTTATGGAACTTTTTCCTTCTATTGTTAACACCATGTCAAATATGATACTAGAAGATACCAACCACCATGAAAAGGGGACATAGGAAAGCAAAAAAGTTAAGTGTTGAAGTCATTACAAGAGTTGATGGATCAATTGGTGCCTTTCCATCTTTCCATGCAGCATCCAGGTATGTCCTCAAGGCCATGCCAACAAATACCTAACACAATGGTGACAACATCATCTGCCTCCAAATTTCTTAAGCAAAAGTGTACAATGGACAAATAGGAGTTAGCATACCAACTTTCTGCCAGTTAAATCAGCTGCAGCTTTCACGCTTCCAAGGCGATGTATATTTGATGCAAACTGAGTAGTAATAACCCTTCCTTTAGCAGCTGAAATACGCCTCAACAGTGCATCAGCTACAACGGTCTCACTAAGTGTCCTTCCAGGTGAAAGTATATTTGTTGAGTCACTCATCATCTGCAAAGGAATTTGAATTAAGTGATGTCCATCATGCTGGCTTCTATTCTTTGCGAACAGTTGATCAAGGATGAAAATTCTTTTATAGCAACAAAAAATCATGACGGTGACATAAAACATCCATCACTAATGCAACGGCACCAACAATTTAACAATATTGTTTTCCTATTTTTTTAGCTCACCCAGTTAAATAAAATGAGAATTTCTTCAAAGCAAATTTAAGTTGAAACAATATCCAAAGAATCCGCCTCCCTACTCTATCCCTCAACTTCAAAGCCAAGACAGTGTTGGATTTTACCAATTGTAGTTTAACAGAAAAGCAAATGATAAACAGATCCAGCATACTTACTAGTGTTACTCCTTCTTTTGAGAGTTCCTCTAGAGCTTCACGATCAAAACCTTTCCCATCCAATGGTGACTCATCAATCTGTTGAATATAGATTTAACATGTAGCTCAAAAAAAAAAAAACACATAATGTAATTAAGTTACAAGGTACAGTAAAGAAATAAAGTAGAATACCTTCCAGTCCCCAGTATGAAGCATAGTCCCATCAGCACACCGGAGAACCAATCCACAACAATCAGGAATAGAATGGGTTACCCTAATAGGCTCTATTTCAAATGGCCCAGCACTGAATCTCCTCCTAGTTTTAAATATTTTAAGCCTAGATGGAAGAAAGATCCCAAAGTCCTTCAAACGCTTCTTAATAAGCTGTTCAAGAACAAGGGTGTCAGCATTCCATATTGATGAAGAGATGCAAGAAAACTAGACACAATACATCAACAGACGGCAAATTTAATATACATGCAAATGCACAGACATGTTAAAAAAGGTATGATGAATCCCTGATGATGAGAGATAATGTGTGACACTGGCACAGGAAGTGGGGGCTGGAATCAGTCTGTGTTGCTACTCAGCCAGCATTAAACTTTAAGGCCATCAAATTATACATGAAAGGACATTACCCATGCAATATACACACACACACATATGTATATATATATATTCGAGGAGCCTTTATTATACTTGCCAAGAACATCGTTATTGACATATGTTACTTGGACTCCCCTAAATGTGTGATTGGATAAAGGTATGAACTATGCATCCAATCACTCGAACTTGTCTAATTGAAATTGCACCTACAGGCATGTCCTGTAATTGAAGTGTTTATTTAATTGCACATGAATAAATATACAAAATTACTAATAGATCTCCCTCATTATGTTACACTTTAGACATGGCTGCTTCATAATGAGTGAAGGGCAATGCCTAATATGCTCTACGTTGCATAAAAAGACCAATTTACCCTGGGTAAAAACATAAGAATATAAAGACATATGAATATCTAATAAAATCCCTAGGTTCTTCACTAGGGAATGAATCTGACGCTTAGACACTTCCACACCCCACATGTGATGTATGTTTTTGATCAATTAACATATCTGTCAACAGTGCCATCTTTCTAGAATTATATATAAGAATGTAATAAAATTTGTAAAGCCTTTAAATCATACCTCCATTGTGAATGACGAGGCAAATATTGGTGTATGGGAATCCAATGCTGGGATAACCTGCTCATAAAGCAAAAAGATTAATTAAAATTATAAGATCTAAAAATATAAGATACTGAAACCAAAAAAAAAAAAACAGAATGCAATAAACACAGAATAAGTGATAAACATTTAAACGTGTGTAATTATTTCATTATTTTTAGGCTATGTTACATGGACTCTTCTATTTCCCCAAAGTACTTGTGTCCATCGGATATGACAAGGATAAGGGCGTGGAATGTGTCCGATGCCCGTTCCCAATTGAGACTCTTGGATCCTCCAACTTTACAAAATGCCTGAAGAATAAGAAACTTACATGTTCCAGAAAATAAATATTTATAACATCTAACATAGATGAGAGATAAAAAATTCCACATTTTGTCTAAATCTTATTCAATTTCAAGTACATTTCTACATAATTTACTATATCTTATCCAAGAATATTATAACATATGTGTGCCCATAATGAGTCCTCTCGCACCTATATCTTTTTTTGGATACATATCCCAATATCCTAAAATTTAAGTTTATGAAGGTCTAACACTTGGACATGCACCCTTACGAAAGTCTGTGAAACATAGTGTTTAGGTAATACCTAAGTCTATATAATATAGTGTGTCAACAATGTTAGTATCAGAGGAAAAGATTGTTTGGTTCATATTTTCAATTCAACTATTTCTTTACTAGCAATATCAAAACTTGTTAGGAATGCTATAGAGGCTCATAATCAGACATTTCTCAGAGGATCAATTTTACTTTTTGATGACAATATATTTCCCTAACTAAACTTGAACATTCAATTGCAATGTATGGAACAGTGTTATTAAAAGCGATAAGCACACCAACGCGCCAAGGTCTCCTGAAGCCTTAGGCACAATGCGAGGCACAGGCTTCATCAAAGTAAGGCGCACCATGGCAGGTCGAAATAATATAATTTAATATGAGGCATGCAAGCAAATAACTAACTGGTATAACATAAACAAAATGAAACATTTAACATTTTAAAAAATAAATACCAACAAATATCGCTATTTTAGCATAGACAAATGAGTAATATTCCAAAGTTCAATATAAAACAGGAATATCCATGATCTAAAGGTCAACTAAATCATAAAAGTAGAGAAGAAACAAAGCAATTCAGAATAAATATTTAATAAACAGAGCAGTCCAGAGAAGAAAAGCAGAGAAGAAAATAAAATAAAATAAAATAAAAAGAAGAAGAAAAGCAGAGAAGAAAGAGAAGAAGAAGAAGACAACATGAGTACATTTGAAGCCCTAAAAATCTCAGCTCAGCCTAACTCCATAGACAAAAATAGAGCATTCCAGAAAATAAATGAAAAATAAGAAGAAGGCAGCATAAGGAAGAGAAGAAGAAGAAGAAGAAGAAGAAGAAGAAGAAGATGATGACTGACAGAGAGAAGAGAAGAGACGAAGAGAAGAACAGACAAAGAGAAAGGGATGAAGAGGCAAAAACAAAGAGAAGACGAACATACCTGCACATTCGAAGCTCCTGGACTGGACGACGAGTTCGACTTCTTTGGAGCTTTGGATTAGGGCTTGTTTTTTCTTCTATCACTTGTTGATTTGGGGCTAAATCGATAATATTAGCATGTATATTTGAAGGATATGATCTGCTATAGCTGACCCATGTAATTTCAATGGTCCAATTCGAATTTTAAAAAAAAAACCTCAAGGCCTGCGCCTGGGCTTAATCGCACCTTGTTCCAATCGCGCGCGTTAATTGCGCCTTAGTGAAGTCGCCTCGCCTTGACCATTGCAAGGTGCAGGGGGTGGGCATGGCTGGGCCATGCGCCTAGGTGCGCTCCTAGGCAGGGGGTGGGCATGGCTGGGCCTTGCACCTAGGTGCGCTCCTAGGCACGCTTTTAATAACATTGGTATGAAAACAAAGAAATGAAATTTATTTGCTTGATTCAAGAAGGAAAGAGGGAGCGACCAACCTAGAGGACCATAGGATCACATACCCGCTGGGGACCCTACCAGGCAGGGTGAGACATAGCCTAACTCGTAGCCCCACTAGGGTCCTAGAGAGCCGAAGCACAAAGCGAAGGAGGATGAGAATCACATTATACTTGCGAATATTTAAACCCAGAGCAACATGCTCACCAACCCCAGTGAGAGTTATCTCCCATCCATTAGGCTACCACCCTTGATGGTAATGAAATGCTTTTTTTGTTTGTCCATCTAAATTATACATGTGGTGCACACACTTAATATGAAAGGTTGTTCAATCTAAAATTTAGTTCAACTACCCTACAAAATATTTATT
This sequence comes from Camellia sinensis, assembly GCF_004153795.1. Taxonomy (NCBI): domain Eukaryota; kingdom Viridiplantae; phylum Streptophyta; class Magnoliopsida; order Ericales; family Theaceae; genus Camellia; species Camellia sinensis. The sequence goes on along the minus strand of NW_021025670.1, from coordinate 232,161 downwards.
TACCAACAACACTATCAAAACTTGTTATGAATGTTAAAGTGGATCAAAATTAAATATATTTCATAGAGAATCAACGTTACTTTTTGATTACTAATGATTTCTCTAGCAAAAATTTAACATTCAATTGCACTACATGGAAACAAGGAACAAAATGCTATGTCTGCCAACCGAACTTGTATATGTGGTGAACATACTAATGGGTAGTTATCAGCTATTTGCTTCACTATAATGTCATCCTACATCAAAACTCATACCAATGAATTGTGTTCTGCATCAAAATATAGAGCAGCTAATGATCATATAGGCACTTTTCACAGATTGTTTTTTTGACCCCATCAAATAAATCATCAATGTAGCAAGTAATTAATATATGAACCTCTTGAATGGCGTATTCTCAACTTCTCTATTCAAAACACAAGTGAATCACAGTGTCTTCAACATCTAATAATCCAAGAAAAACACAATGTATTATGCACAAACATTTAATGCATTGCTAACATAATAAAGTGGTAGAAAAGAAAATTTACCCAAGGCAACGCACCAATGTGATCCTCGTGACCATGTGTTATGACAACTGCTTCAATTTTGTGACTCCATTTTCTTATAAAGGTGGTATCAGGTATAATTTTCTGGACACCAAGCTCATCATAGCTGAAATGTGTCCACATGTGATCAAAAGTCAGTGTATCAAAAAAGAAGGGGAGGAATCTAAATAAGCAATAACTACATTAAAAAATTTCACCAGCACTAACAATTTTATATCCAAAAAAGGGGTTCACTATGGCTATATTGAGCTTATATATTATTTTTTGTGGAGGGGCCTCCTCTTAGCCTATGAAGCACGGATACTTCAAATAGGGAGATGTATCCGTATCGGATACTGATACTCCTTGAATATTTACGGATACGTATCAGATACTTACTAAAAGTATTGGATACTTCTTAATTAATTTTTCATTAATTTTGAAGTATCGGATACTTATTTTTGAAGTATCGGATACTTATTTTTGAAGTATCGGATGCTCCAAGTCACATATTATCGGATACTTCTTAATTAATTTTGAAATATCAAATACTCCAAGTCACGTACTACTCGTTTTACGAAATTAGAATTGTATCATTTCTTGCATAACATCATAATATAATATAATAGCAAGGATAAATAGAATATTTTTACAATACTTTGCTTAGTTTTTTTATAAAAATAACATAGTAAGCTAAAATAATAAAATTCATTAAATTGGCATATCTTCATTGTATCATGCATGTCCCCAATAACTACATAGAAATAAGGATTAATAAGATAATATAACAATAGTAAAATTAAATATCAATAAATAAATAAACAAATAAACTTACATAGAATATTATTGACTAGTGCAAAAGAAAAAAAACATAGGGCCAAGCTGTGGATTGTTTTGATATTATAGCATCAACATATTAGACTTGATATTGAAATGAAATATTTACAAGACTTATTGAAAATTTTAAAACTAAACTAGTTATTAGCTTAAATTAATATCTAATTCTTAAAGATTAGTATTTTGCATTATAAAGTTACTGTGATTTCTCAACATTCTTGAGCTTATGTGTAACTCACTACTAATAATTTATTTATTTATTATTTTTTACAAACGTGTCCTAACCGTACCCATATCCTACTTTTTTAGGTTTTGTCGTATCATCGTATCCACGTATCGTATCGTATCGTATCCATACCTCGTATCCATATCCGTGCTTTCTAGCTCTTAGCAAATAAGATAATTTTTGAAAATTTATGAAGAAAAGAGATAGAGAGATAAGAAAACCCTCCTAGTTTATATATATATATATAACATCATATTTACATTCTCCACTTTTACATATTCTATTGAAGGAGGCCATAAAAAAGAAGCGATTCAAGGAATCAATTAATGCTAAAATCATTTGAAGGTAAACCTTAGACTCTCAACTTCTTCATGTTGTAATCATGAGTACATGGAATATCTAGACCTAGCGTTTCATTGAGAATAATATTCATAAAATTTTATGGAATACTTGAAGTTGAGTTGATTTTAATTTAAGGTAAAGTTCCCTATGCATGAATCTTGGATTTCACTCATGAATGTAATTTGTATTTGGATTTTGGGGGTGAATTGAACCGTGAGTAGTGGTCAGCATGAGGGTCCCTTAGATAGGGTTGACAATATAAACGGTTCAGTGGAATTTAGGATGGTTAAGAAAAGAAACAGTTGAATGGAGATTGCCGTTGCCGAATGAAACTATTGAATGATTCTAGAATTCATATCAAGGGTGGTGACTGGTTATTTTAGAATTACAGAACTATGGTTTAATTAATGGGAATTAAGGCCAAGTTTGGGAAGACTAAAAAAGTGCACTTTTTGTCTTTTTGGACTAAAAAATTGAGGTTGAAAATATGGATGTTTGGGTTAACTTTTTGACTTTTTATTGAAAAATGTGTAATAAAAAATTGTAAAAATTGATTTGTAGAGAAAAATTTGAATTGGGAGTTGTGCAGCCGTAATTGTTGACTTTTGGTGAATAGTGTTAACTTTTTAGCTTTTTGAGTAACTTTTTGGCTTTTTGGCTTTTTTGGATCTTCCCAAACTTGCCCTAAATAAGATGATAATTATATTTATTTATGTGGTATAATATTTATTAGGATAGCGTGATTGAAGTGGAACTTGGTATTTTGGAGTAGATTTGAAAATATTCTTTTAGCGTTTGACATATAATAACCCTCTATGACCATTGGTTTGCTTTCATTCCTATTGTATCATTTAAAAATTATATATTTTGTGTATTGTAAAAAGAAAAAAAATATATTTTATCACTCACTTGTGTTCTTAAAAGAAAAATACGGATCAACTATGAAATTACATCGAATATGAATCGTGCGAATATGAATCGTGCAAATAAATCAGATATATTTTGTGAAACAATTCGAACAAATTTTATTAAAATGTTATTTCAAAGACATTGAATATTTTATATCTTGTTTGAATTGCAAACATGACTCCAGTCTAACTATGATTTGAACCCTGGCCAATGGAGGTTATTTATTGGCATAAAAACTAGTTTCTACTGGGGTTTTTACCACGGGCCTATGTGTGGTTCTAAATATTGTCACAGACTAATGTGGCCATAGTCTTTTAAGACTTGGGTTTTGTTGATTGAATTATTGTACTATTGGATATCAAACCATTGTCTTGAACAAATGACTTTTTATTGGATTACTTATCTTTTCAAATAAATTGTGACATTACACTGTCAATTTTAGCTAGGTATCTACTTTGGAAATAAATTGCTCCATCGAATTGTTAGAAACCATATTTTCTTGCTTATCGACTATTTTCTATATGCTTGATCCAACTAGTACTGATAGTTGGTCATTTGTTGGATTGTTGAGCTCACACTTCTTTTATTATCTTTTTGTCAAATTCAGAGGAGTAGAGTTGTGCAGGTTTTGCTTGTGGGAGTGCCCGAGTGCAGGAGTTTGATTTTAATTTATTTTAGATTATAAATTTTGTTAATGGAATACTAGGGGATTTTGGTGCAGGTTTCTAAATGTTTAAGATTTAATTGTAGTTTTTTTTTTTTTTTGTTTTTTTGGGTGGATTTTAGAACCTTATAATTGAATATTTATTTTGTTCCCGTGATTATTGTGGTACAAGATTGTTTGGCTTTACTCTTGCCTTGCATGCTCGCTTGTGTGGATGTGCAGCGTTGTCACATGGTTTCAAGTGACAAATAATTATAAAATCATTTAGAAAAAGTTAATGCCTGCCAGAGTTTTCCACGCTGGAAAAATAATTTTATGAAGCAAATTTGATTAATACAATTAGATCCTCAACTTGCAGCAGAGAATCCCGAGCAGCAGGAAAAGATGTAGCACAGATGAAATTACGCAATTGAGCATATACTTCGGTAAGCCACTAATAACACAAAATAACATGAAATATTTACAAATTAAAAAAAAAAAAAAAAAAGTCAAAAAAAAAAAAAAGTCAATCCACGACCCCAAGAAAACAAAAACCTTCAGATGACAAGAACGAAGCATGATGATCACCAAGCTACAACTTGTTAAATAAATGAAAATCAGACCAGTTTGTTAAGACTTACTCCGGAAACATAACACCAGCATCAATCAAAATATAACGATCATAATTCCCAACAAGCATGCAATTCATCCCAATTTCACCCAGGCCTCCAATTGGAAGGACACGGAGAGGTGGACCATCAGACCCTTCATAAAACTGTTCCATCTTACGTTGAACAGAATCTTCCATACTTTTTCCAGCCCCTTCCAATCTTCCTGATTTTTTGCGGGGTACTTTAGGTCCACGCGTACCTAAAATCGACCAACAGTATCACATTCATGTATTTCAGAAATAAATATAACGAAGACAACAAAACAAAACAATTGAGAAGGTTGGATTTTAACAAAAGTAAACAAGAGGGTTTGCAATAGGCAGAAGTGTACATCGAAAGAATAAGAAACACATTTATTGCAGAAGACAATTTATGATATGGGTAAACTTATCTTTTGTATTCTACAAACAAAACCTAAGATAAAATATGTCCTGTAGCTTTAAAACTTCTAAAATCTTAAAAATTTTATTGCTTACGACCTGGAAAATATAACCCCAGTCAAGTGAACCTAGTCCAACAATTAGCTTGGGCAGATTGAAGTTTTTCATTTCTTGGAAACCCAAAAACAGGCATAAGATAAAGATTTCGTTTCCATTTCTTGTCCCACTCTTTTTCTTGGCAACAACCCAGAGGATGAAGTGATTTTTAACTCTGGCATTAGCTTCAAGCAAACATGAAACCAGAACATAATTTGTTAGAGTCATGCTACAATGAACCAAAGCTTCAATCATGAATTTCTGATTTCAATTATAAGGCTCTACAACAACTTGCAAAAATACATTTTTTAGTATGAATAGAAAAAATACATTTTTTAGTATGAATAGAAGATTTAAGTGCCCTAATCTACCGATTACAAACATGTCATAAATCACTTGTTTGCAAAGAGAGCCATATGCAATAGAAAATCTTACTCATCCAATTAATTAGCTATCAATAAACAACACAAATAGTACGTCTCATATCATAATCCAATACATCAACGAGCTATATCCCTTGTTTGGTTAATCAGAAAAACATGCCAGAAAGAAAAAAGAAAAGATAAAACTTTCCACTTTGTCAGGAAAAGCTCGAAGCTTACCTATTGAAGAAGGAGAGGCGAGAGAGCACAAAAAGCGGCGCTTGTTAGGGTTTGGTCGACAAGAGAAATTGTAGGGGCATAGCGAGAGTGCACTGAAAGCCGCCATTTCTATGATTGTTACTGATTGTTTCCCAATAAGTTAATCGAAAGTGTAGAGAGATTATACAGGTTACTGAGGATCAAAACTATGAATTAGAAACCCTAAACCGCTGGACATTCGGAGGGTCTTTCAAGCGGGAAATAGAGTGAGAGAGAGAGAGAGAGTAGCAGAGGATTTTATGGAAGACCATCAAATATCTCTCTTATCATTTTGGTGAAGCTTGAGGACGCACACTCGCTTTTGCCGTCCACACGCGACAAAAGTTTTGTTTTGTTTTGTTTTGTTTTTTTTATTTTTTGTGTGTGTGTGTGTGATAAATGATCTTGTAGTTTAATTGGTGTATTAATTTGATTCTTCTTATTTTAATTTGTCTGATTTTTCCTTTTAATTTAATTGATATTGGTTCAATAAATAACAAACATTAGGTTTGGTAGACAAAAAATTGTTACGTGCTCAAATAATGTGAGTGTTTAGGAAGTGAGTTTTTATGTAAATTTTTTTAGTTGTAGGATATTATTTGATAAAAAAAATTTGGTATTTAAGAAGATAGTTAGGTTTTTTTTGTGGTTGAATATGATGTTTGCGAGAGAAAAAGTGAAATGATTATGAGATTGGATGTGATATTTTGTTTGAATTTGTTTTCTTTTTTATTTTGCAAAAAGTTTGTCTTTTAGTAAATAAAAAAAAAATCCAACACACAAACTTTCCAAACACCACCAATATATCAATTTAGTCTTTGTAGTTTACACGATGTGTTAATTTGATTCTTATTATTTTAATTTGCTCAATTTTGACAGGAACCAAATTGACACGTCATATAAACTACATGGACCAAATTTACACATCGTTTGAGTTTCTGCTCACCAAACCTAACAGTCGTTATTTATTGAACTAATATGACACAATTTGTTAAATTAAAGGACAAAATCAAATGATAAAATAGTGAAGTCAAATTGACTCATCATGTAAACTATAGGACCATTTGCATAATTTACTCAATTTTTTTTTTTTCCATTGCACAATTTTAGGAGATGTGATACTAAAAATTAGGAGGTTCCATAAATCCAACAATCCAATTGACCAATTCAATCTAATTTATTCATTTTAAACAATTTTGATAGTAAGAACAGATGTAGATAGAATTTTTTTTAATTTATTTATGTTTGGACAGGTGACGAATGAGAGACCATCCCATTGGATAAAAAGGCATCACTGCAAGTTCAAATACTCTCCAATAGTTGTCTCCCGTGCTTCTTTCGGAGGACGATCCAAATTGAGCTACGTCACCCACTTAACAATGGGTGGCTCAGATTGCTTCAGCACAAAAAAAAAAATTCAAAATTAATTCAAAATTTCCTCCAAAATAGAGTTGTTCTTTTCTCTTCTCACGAGCTCAAACTCCGTGAAGGAAGATGAGAGGAAGACGACCATCACCACCATGTACACTGCCGGCAACAAAGGCGGCCATACCCAAATCCTCGAGACCTGAATACGAAACTTTATGTTCTTGTAATCATTTATCTCTCTCTCTCTCTCTCTCTCTCTCTCTCTCTCTCTCTTATGCGCACACACATTACTCCAAAGAACCTTAATTTTATAGATATACTTTGCCCTAATTTTGTATGCATTTGTTGGTTACCATATTGGCCTAAAAAAAAATAAGATTGATACACATTACTCCAAAGAAACCTAATTTCATAGATAAATTTTTGTTCTAATTTTGTATGTATTTGTATTTATCATATTGGCTCAAAAAAATTGAAAAAAATAAAATTGATAAGTGTGGAGTAACTAACAAATTTTGCCCTAAATTTCCACTTTCAGTCTACATTTAAACGATTAAAATAAGAAACATAAGATTGCAACCTATAAAAAAAATTCATGAGAGAAAAATTTATACCTTTGAAACTCATTAGAAGGAACTTTATAGTCCCTTAATTGTGTGTGTGTGTGTGTGTGTGTGTGAGAGAGAGAGAGAGAGAGAGAGAGATAAGAAAAATAATTGTTCACAAACCGAACTAAGTAACAAAGAGGCTGCGGTGATTTCCTAGAATAGGAATCTCATATCCATGGTGGTCTTTGCTTTTCCTTTAAGGATCAAATTGTGCTTGGAGGTTGCTTGATATTATAAATTATTTTTTCTATTCGATATTTTTTTTTTGTAGGTCAATGTCAATGTCGAATGTAAGTATGGCCGGCATTCATGAAGTTAGATTCGACAATCACAATTGTCGATGTGGCAGCAAAGCTATGGTTAAGATTTCTCAGTCAACGGATAATCCAAATTGCTTATATTTTGTATGCTCACATTCTGTGAATGGCTGCAAGTTCTTTGAGTGGTGGACCCCTTCACATATACAGCATAATTTGAAGGTAGTCGAAAATGATATTCTTGAAGAACACATGGATGTCTTATCTATTCTTAGAGAAGTAATTATCTTGACTAGGGAACTCAAAAAGATAACTGTTAAGACTATGAAACAATATAGAGATTTGGCAATGGTAATTGAAAGAGTTGGTGATAAGTTGAATTATGCCTTTGCTTTTATTGTTGTGTTGTTGGTGCTAGTTGTCATTCTAGTCTATTTGAAATAGTATATGTAACGTAGGGTAGAATGAGTATTGTGGGGATGTATTTTCTGAATACCAACACGTGGCAAGGTGACGCCGACGTGTCAGCCGAGGTGCCACGTGTCCGGGTTGTGACACCGAGGTTATCTCGACAAGGCCGAGGTTATCTCCGAAGATATCGGAATCTGAGATAAGCAGATAAGGGATAAGGGACAAGAGTCCTAGAATAAAGAGGGAACTTTGCTAAGATAAAGATAAAGCTCTTAGGGAGTTTATCTTTTATCTCTTGTGAAGTCCAAAGTTAGCACTGAATGGGAGTCCATAGAAGTCAGGTTTCTAATGGGATCAAGATTGAGTTGGCTATAAAAGAGAGGCACCCCCATGGGTCTAAGGTATGCTTGAGAGTTAAATAATTGATTATCTTTGAGAGATATACTGACTTGATTGTCGAAGTGCCCCCGGGTGGACGAGCCATCGCCGAAGACTTCTCTTTCTGTTGCAGGTTAGCTAGAGGCCATCTATTCTGCCAGTGTTTTTCCAGCTGATTACTAGGCGGGCAGTGTGGTCAAAAAATCACTCACACAATTTGGCGCCGTCTATGGGAAAGAAAGGAGAATAGATGGCCAGTAACGGACAGAAGGAAAACGTTAGGGGCGACACTCTTGCTGGGAGTGGCAGACCAATTGACCTTGACATTGAAGGAGACAACCACAATGCAGAAACTCATGACCAGGGCCACGGAGAGAAAGACGTCAGCCAGGAGGGCGACACTTCGAAGAGGACAGACCAAGGCAAGTACTATAACGAAGATCACCTTCAGGTATGGAGGGACAGGTGCCTACGGAGAGATGAGGAAGTAAAAGAATTGGCAAACAAGTTGGCAGACCTACAGTCGGTCGTCAACTTCATGATACAAAACAATGTCATGCAGCCACCATACCCATTGCAAGACACGCCGATGCCAGCAGCCAATGCCTAGAAGTAAGGGCAGAAAGCAATTCCAGAAGCCCCCCAGCACAACGGGAGCAAAAGACATTCTCACCGACCTTCAAGGGAGGTCAGACGAAGGGAGCCAAGAAGAGAAGAATCACGAAGGACGCAACACGCAAAGGAGGCAGACCCCAGAAGACATCAGCATGTTCAGGGGCAGGCACTGTGCTTCGACACAACTCATGGAGAAGGGTCGAAAAGGGGTCACCACGAGACCGAGAGCAATATACCGAAAAGACTGAAGTTGAAAGATAGTCGAGCTCCTGGGCGGAGCAAAGAAGACTTAAGAGATTACCTCAAGAGGAAGCAGCAGAATGCCGAAGCCGAGGTAACATCCCCAGATAAGCTGAGGACACCATTCTCAGTGGAATTGGACAGGTTCGAGGCACCAAAGAGATTCAGTATGCCGAGGTTTCAAATATACGACGGCAAGTCAGACCCCAACTTCCACGTCGGACTATATTTGAACTCAATGGCATTGTATAGTTGGAACGAGCCGTTGCTCTGTAAAGTATTCCCCTCGTCCGTCGGGGAGATTGCATCAGATTGGTTCCATAAACTACCGAAGGGAAGCGTGAAGACTTGGGAAGGCCTGGCCGAGATATTTGTGGCCCGGTTCGTGACAAATAAGCTACAGCCATTAAGGGCGGACGCATTGATGGCCTTGAGGATCAATAAGGATGAAGGCCTTAGGGCCTATGCAAAAAGATACTATGAGGTATTCAACCGAATACCAGTATGTAATCAAGAATTAGCGGTCGTATCATTGAAGAATGGCCTAAAAGACAATTGTCCACTACGGAAATCTTTGGCAAAAACTTTGCCAAAAAGCATGGAAGAGCTCATGGCAAGAATCAAGAAGTATGCCAGCGCCGAAGAAGACACATCGGCAAATAAGGAGATAAAACAGGAGAAAGGGAACGACTCGCCGAAGCGAGGCCGAGGTAACAATAGAACGAGCAAGCAAGAGGCAGAACTAAGGGCCACACAAGCAATAACAACCATGTTCCGGATCCCAATTCCCAAAGTCCTGGATCAAATTTGAAACCAGCCTTATTTCAGAACGCCAGAAAGGACTCTAGGAGAGTTCATGGGAAGAAACATTGGTAGGCATTGTACCTACCACAATGCAGATGGACATATGACTCAGGGTTGCAGAGCCCTAAAAACATATTTGGAAGACCTGGTAAGACAAAGACATCTGAGAGACCTTGTTGATGAAACCAGAACAAGGGAAGAACTGGCGAGATTGCCTCAAGCACCAATAACCCCACCTCCCCTAGCACAACAGCCACAGGCAGGAGGGCCTCGGGCAATCAACGTAATCCACTTAAAAGTCAACGAAAACGAAATCTGAGGAGAAACCCAGAAGGTAAAACACCTACAACATGTCTATCAAGTCGGAGAGAAAAAATATCAGGCAGAACAGTACCAGGGACCGATGACAACCTTCACTGAAGCCGACCTAGAGATGGTCCAGCACCTGCATAATGATGCCTTGGTAGTATCCCTCCAGGTTGGGGAGTGCCAAGTGAAACGCATCCTGATTGACCAAGGAAGCTCTTGTGACATCATGTACATCCGATGTTACAAGGAGCTCGGCCTTTACCTATATGACATGGAACGATCCAACAGCCCAATGATCGAGTTCAATGGAACGCCGACATGGCCACTAGGAGTAGTAAGCTTGGAGGTGTAGGCTGGCACCAGAAAAATCGAGACAGAATTCACCATCATCGACACACCCTCCCCTTACACCATCATCTTAGGAAGACCATGGTTGCATGCGATGGAGGCAGTTCCCTCAATATTGCATCAACTGTTGCGATTCCCAACAAAGCATGGGATAGAAGAAGTCAGGGGTGATCAGCTACAGGCAAAAAGTTGCTCCATGGTAGCAATGAAGTCTACTTGCAGCGTTCGAGAGCCAAAAAAAGGCAAAAATTGAAGAAGAGGACGTGGAAGTCCTAGAAGACATCGGCAAGGAGCCAGCCGAGAAGAGCGAAGAGGCACTAAAGAAAATCCTCGTTCAGGATGGGGATGAAGAACTTTTGTGCAAAATTCAAGATCAAGAACTACGCCAAGAAGATCAACTGAGGAAACCCCTTTGTCATGGCTTATGGCACAGAAGCAGTCATTCCACTGGAGATCGGAATCCCTGAAATCAGAACCCAAGGGGTAAAAACGGAACTAATGATATTCTCTTAGCCCGAAGAGCTAGATCTTCTGGAAGAACAAAGGGAGAAAACTGCAGTTCAGCTTACAGCATACCGACAACAGCTTGCCAGAGCATACAACAAGAAGGTCAATCCAAGAGAATTTTAGAATGGTGACCTCATCCTAAGGAAAGTTGTCGACAACAAGAAGAATCCTAGAGAGGGCAAGCTCGGTCCAAATTGGGAAGGACCCTACAAGATCATCTCGGTACTGGGAAATATGGCATACCGGCTTGAAGATAAAGAGGGCAAAGAATTGCCAAGATCTTGGAACACTTGTAATTTGAGGTTTTTTTTTTTTATCATTAGAATTCCTTTGTTCCTTGGACATTTGCCAATATAAATAAATGAAGATTCAGTTCTGTTTTCAAGATACTTGACATTGTCTCTGGAATACATATATAATACAAACCCAAATGAAACTCAGGTTCACATTAGGGGGCAGAGGGAAGAAAAAAGTATTGCTTAACACTTGTTGAAATTTGTAGACAATTTACAAGTTAAGTTAAGCCGAGATCATTGTTTAACACTTGTTGAAATTTGTGGACAATTTACAAGTTGGTTAAACCGAAAAGTATTGCTTAACACTTGTTCAAATTTATGGACAATTTACAAGTTAAGTTAAGCCGAGATCATTGTTTAACACTTGTTGAAATTTGTGGACAATTTACAAGTTGGTTAAACCGAAAAGTATTGCTTAACACTTGTTGAAATTTGTGGACAATTTACAAGTTGAGTTAAGCCGAGATCATTGTTTAACACTTGTTGAAATTTGTGAACAATTTTCAAGTTGGTTAAACCGAAAAGTATTGCTTAACACTTGTTAAAATTTGTGGACAATTTACAAGTTGAGTTAAGCCGAGATCATTGTTTGACACTTGTTGAAATTTGTGGACAATTTACAAGTTGGTTAAACCAAAAAGTATTGCTTAACACTTGTTGAAATTTGTAGCAATTTACAAGTTGAAGTTAAGCCGATATAATTGTTTATCTTCACTTGTTGAAATTTATAGCAATTTACAAGTTGAAGATAAACCAAAGACAAGAAACTTGCCGAGGTATATCATCGGTTAGCATAACCGAGGTGTGTCACCCCGAGAAGGTTACACAAAGGAGGAAGAGTCTACATATGTAGAACATTCTAAGTATAGAATCATACGAGGACAAAGAAGAGAAGACAGGAGTACAAGCATGCAATAAAAGAAAAACGTTGTATTAACATTCAAAGAAAAAAGGGGGGCACATCGGCCATACAAAGAACATATATTGTTTCCTAAGATAAAGAAACAAGAAATACAAGTAAGAAAAAGACGTAGAACTAAGGCTCCTCTCCTCCAGATTGTTGAATTTGAATATTAGATACCACCTCAGCCTCCTTCTCTGCCGCTATTTCGGCATCAATTTCTTGAAGAGTTTCTTCGACAGTCTTGACCTTAGAAGGGATGTTGGCTGGTACGATGTCGGGAACAACTTCTTGGATAACCTCATCGCGTTCTTCATCTTGAGTCAAGTCTAGGACTTGCTCATTCTGAGAAGGGGACTTAGCCCTATTAGCATCTTTTCATTTTCTAATCAAAGCCTCGTCCTCTTCCTCCTCGGCCTCATCCTCAGCATCAGATTCACCGACATCTTCACTTGGAGTTGGGGCAGGAGGAAATGGCAAGGGAATGGCGTCGCCCTTCTGCAATGGAGAGTCATCAGGAACGTTAAGCTTTTTAAGAAGGGACATCCATCCAAGGGTGAAACCCTTGTTGCATGCCTCCTTCACTTGTTTTTCATAGGTCTCAGTAACGTCGGCCATACCCTGTGAGTATGCCTTTTCGTCAGCGTCTTTGATTTCAGCTTCTTTGATGGCTAGGGCCTCCTAAAGCTCTTTCTCAGCTTGGGCAATTTTTTCCTCGGCCTCTCTCCTTTGAGACTCAGCCACCTTTCTGATAGCCTCAGCAGCCTCAGCCTTCTCTTCGGCATTATTCTGAGCTTTAATCGCAACTTCGGCTTGATCCTCTAGCTTCTTCATTTTTTATTCAAGGCCTTTATTGATCTTTTGAATAGAAGAGAACTCCTTCTTCATGTCGGCCAGCTTTTGTCGATTCTCAAAAGACTGCATTGAGAAAGAATGACATACTAGATGGCTTGAAAGAAAACAGAGGTATTAAAGAATATTCAAAGTGTGAAATAAAGAGAAAGAAAAATTTACCAAGAAGAAGACGTTTACCTGAACAGAGTGTTATAACATTAAGGCATAGTTTTCATACTCGCTATACTTGGCATTCTGCTCCAAGTCACCTGGGAGAAGTAGAGCGGTACTGAGTGCAACGCTGACATTGATATTGTCGGCACTGTCACTTGCCATTACAGACTTATCCTCGAGGGTGATTTCGGGGGCCCAGGGGGCAGCTGGTTTCTTTGACCCCGATGTCGTTGCAGATGACCTCAGCCTTTTTGATTTAGAGGATTCAGAAGGAAGTACTTCGGCAGACCTCTTCAAAGGGACAGAGGCAGTTTTCTGACTTGGAGCCAGTTGTGGGGCTGGCAAAGTGTCCTCAGTCTCAACCTGAGTCACTTTCGCCGTCGGTTGAGCTTTCTTAATTCTTTTTGGTTTTTCTGGAGGTTGGGTTTGTGTTGGTTGTTCATCAATGGATGATGGAATATTGGCTAGGAGGTCTTTAGCAACTGGCTTTGCGCAACCCATCTCGGCTGTAAGAACAAGACGTCGACGACGCTTTCTTTGGGATGGTGGAATGAGGTATGGAGCCGAGATCGACGGTTGCTCTACTGGATCAGAGGTTGATCCTTGGTCTGTTCGTGATGTTGATGCAATTGGAAGAGTTGTAGCAGAGGGAGGAGATAAGCTCTTCTTCTTCTTTTTCCCGGGGACGTTGGGGAGAGATGATTTGTATGTTGGGATGAAGTTGAGAAGCAGGGGTGCTTTTCGCTTCTGAATTGGCAGGTCCAGTAAATTCTTTAAATCCTTGCTGGGAACAAAGGATTGGCGAAAGTTTTTTGGTGGCTGAGGAAGAACTGCAAAAGTAAAGACAAAACAGACATTAGGAAACAGATAAAGTATACAAGACTTTAAAAGTAAAACAAGTATGAATGCAGGGCTCTTACCATTACCCTCTATAAAGACTGATCGTGGGAGAGGGAAGATGTGGAGATCTTCATCTGGGGCAAACTTCCAGTTCCCCAAGGTAATGAAATAATCATCTCCAGCCCCCTTGTTGAAGTTTGGGAGGTCGGCTACAATTTTGAATTCTGTGGACCTCGGCTTAAGGTAATAAATGTAGCCTTTTTCTTTGAAGTTAAGGCCACACATGGTATAGCAATATTGGATGTCGGCAAGGGTGATCCTAGTGTTTTCCTATTTAGCTAGGGCTATGATACCAAAGATCACTCGATAGGAATTGATGGCCAGTTGCATAGGGTTCAACTTATAGTAATGGAGAACTTCACTAAAGTGAAAGCCGAAGTCCACACTCGATAAACACGACTATGGGGAAAGGCATGGAATCGGCAGTGGGCATGATGGAGTCATCATCCCCAGCCAACCTCAAATAGACGTCGGCTGGGATCTCAAACTCCTGTCTAAAGTATTCTAGTTTGGAGGGGGTGTTTACCCTATGTTTCCACATACCCATGATATCGGCTTAGTCTTAGAAGGTGGGTCTCAGAAGATGTTTTTGAAAGGTTATTGGGACCTCGGCAAACAATAAAGTAGGTGCAGGTTTCAGTTTTTTCCTAAGTTATGGGTTCTACAGACAAATCCCAGACCTAAATCTACGGAAACATGGATTGAAAGCAAGAATCTGGAAAAGATGCAAAAAACAGAAAACAAAAATGAAGTTTCAGAAACAAGAATTGAGATGGGCTATCAAGAACATAAAGAATACAAGAGTATATGGCCAAGAACAGTGGCAAAAGTGCAAAGAAGTGGTGAAACAGTGCGTGTGTTCAAAATGTGGGCAAAGGCAAAATCCTGGATGAATGCATTCAGATGTATGATTTATGAATTAAAAAATCTTGAAACAGTATAGTAATGGCGACAGCAAAAGAAGAAGAAACATCAGGAATTGAAAACGAAAAGAACAGTAGCTTACCAGAAAAAGGGAAGCCGGAAAGGGATTTGCCGATGTCCTACGACGGTTGCAGGAGCAGAAGACCGGTGGAAATCTCACCGGAAAGGGTGAACGGAGAAGGTTGCAGAGCTTTGGAAGCTTGAGCGATGGAGGGTTTCGAAAGCTAGAGAGAGATAGTAGGAGATTCAAATGAAAAAGTGAAGAGACAGAAAAAAAGGGAAAAAGTTTTTGATTAAATAGAAACGGCGGCAAAAGCAATCAATACACCTAGAAGAACGAGGGTGTCAGACGGTGCACATGAAGAAAGAGGCGGCTAACGGGCACGTCACGTGTACGGACCAGTAAGAGGGAAACGCGTGGCTAAAACGGTTGGGTGGAAGTGCATGACAGCTCATGCGCGTGAGAAGGTCCTTAAAAATCTTGATTTTTTAGGGAAAGCATGTCGGCCTGAAATGAATGATCTCGGCTGTCAAATTTTAAGCTGATTTACTGGAAGAAAATACAGATATAGGTTCCATCACCTCAGAATGCTGAGGTAATAGAACCTAGGGGGCAGTTGTAGGGATGTATTTTCTGAATACCAACACGTGGCAATGTGATGCCGACATGTCAGCCGAGGTGCCACGTGTCCGGGTTGTGACGCCGAGGTTATCTCGGCAAGGCTGAGGTTATCTCCGAAGATATCGAAATCCGAGATAAGCGGATAAGGGATAAAGGACAAGAGTCCTAGAGTAAAAAGGAAACTTTGCTAAGATAAGGATAAAGCTCTTAGGGAGTTTATCTTTATCTCTTGTGAAGTCCAAAGTTAGCACTGAATGAGAGTCCATAGAAGTCAGGCTTCTAGTGGAATCAGGATTGAGTTGGCTATAAAGGAGAGGCACCCCCATGGATCTAAGGTATGCTTTTTGATACTCAAACTTGTGAGTTGAATAATTGATTATCTTTGAGAGATGTACTGACTTGATCGTCGGAGTGCCCCCGGGTGGACGAGCCACCGCCGGAGACTTCTCTTTCTGTTGCAGGTTAGCTAGAGGCCATCTATTCTACCAGTGCTTTTCTAGCTGATTACTAGGCGAGCAGTGTGGTCAGAAAATCACTCACACAAGTATAATTTGTATGTAATGCTAAAATGACTTGTAGGTAAAATGTGTATGTAATGTATGGTGGACCACTAGCATTTTGTTGAAGTGATAATAAATGTAATGACTTTTTTCGTTTAATGAAGGAATGACAATTTTTTATTGTCATGGAAATTGCTTTTTTATTTAATGGTTGAAGAAGTGATGGGAATGAAATTGCCAACATAAAATGGCCTTGCTGTGTTCACAGTTTCAAGAAGTAAAGAAGAACAAGATTTGTGTAAACAACTTGTTTATTCTTCTTAGCTATGGTGGAACACACCTACAAACTAGAACAAATTTGATTCACTTTAACGGGATTCTTTTTGTGATTGTTGTGATTATGATTGTTGCAAGATTTTATTTTGTTATTGTTGGTGGAATCTTTTTTTCTTTTTTGACATTGTGGGTGATTATCTTTCCCTTTAATTACTCCAAGATATGGGGAGGCATAAAAGTAGCATAGGCATATACATTCACTAACAAGCTTGTGCGACACTAACTTTTTTTTTATTTTTTTAATATTGCAGCTGTGAAATTTTTAGTCATAAGACTTGGGTTCTTCTTTTGATGCGTATGGACCTTTTTTTGCTTTTTCAAAGGCAAATGAAGACGACCTTTTTTTTGCTTTTTCAAAGGCAGATGAAGAATCAATCTTCATCTTGTTCCTAAGTGAATGTTTCCAAATTAGTTAACAAAATTCAACTAAGAAAAATCATGTTGAAGAGAGCAGCAAAATGTGGTTGAAGACATGATGATTCTATTCACCATTTTCAATCATTCAGTCACTCAACATTCATCAAATTCTAACAAAAATTTACCAAAATTCTATCAAATTCCATCCATGAACTTGAAGTGATGACATATATATATTTAACACAAATAGTCCCAACATATCTCTATGAACAACATAATCTAAAAAGGTTATTTTCTTTGAATTTCAATAGGAACAATTCAAACATGAAAAAAAAAAAAGAAATTTGCCTAAGCATTTTCATTTGTTTGAACCTGAACTTGAGAAGGTACTTATATATGATGTTGATTTTTATTTTTTAATTCTAGGGAAATTTCTGAATTTAGATAACTTATGATGTTGGTTTATTTTATTTTATTTTAGACAAGTTTCCAAAATATTGCAAATAGTTCGAAAGTTGTCTGTTGAACTTTAATTATATATTCGAACTGATTGTTGATGTTTAACGATATTTAGAAGTTATCGAACTATGTCATTTGGTTTGACGTTAGTTTATTGAATGGATCACATCGGAAAAAAAAATGGTGATGTTAAATATAAAACTTAGGTTGCGTTTGGTAAAGTTTTAGAAATATGATTTGAGAATAGAGTTGTATTTTGAGTTTGTGAGTTTTGGAATTATGATTTAAGTGTAGAAAATTTGTTTGGTTATGATTTTTGAAAAGAGTGTTGAATTGAATTTTGAAAGTTTGATGTGACATGAGAAATAAGAAAAGTTTTTGGTTATGAGTTTTGAAAAGAATTTTCAAAACTTAATTCAAAAAGCTATAACTCATAATCAAACACACAACTCAAAACTCTATTGCAATTTTTGATCAATAGTCATAACCAAACTCTTTTTAAAATTCAATTCAAAAAATTAATTTTTAACCAAAAAAAAAAAAACATTCTTAACCAAACTCTTTTTTAAGATTCAATTGAAAAAATTAATGGTTAACAAAAAATAGCAGTCATACCCAAATTTTTTTCAAATTCAACTCAAAAAATTAATTATTAACAAAAATTTTCAATACAAAATTTTTGTATTGAAAATATTATAAACAAAATAATTTGAAGGTCATTATAAATATTCAATTACTGATCATATTGAACTTATGATTGTATATTTGGTTTGAATTATGTTTTTTCCAGTAATTTTCAATTCAAATATTTTTATATTTTTAGTAATTACTGTCACTAATCATTTGCTAGTTATTATATTGTTATTTTCAAATAAATGGCCACAAAATTTATCAATATTATATGCATTGTGAGTCAAACAAAAATTAAAATATCATTTGATTAATATCTACACAGTTTACCACACATAATTCAATATTATTAAAAAAAATTCATTTGTTAAATTTCATCACTTTCGTAGGAAATTCGTGAACCTTTATACCATCATCATCTATGTTATTGTGCCTTACTTGTGAACTTCTGTACCGTTCTCATCTATATTAGTGTGCCTGTTGATTGATGTGTTTGGCATTGAAATGACTAAATTGCCCTTGTGTTTTGGAATGCTAAGTTAGTTTGTTAGTCAAAAATTAAAAGGGCAAAATCGTAATTTCACACAGGTTCTGCAAAACCATGACTCTTCTGCAAAACCTCAGTTGGTCAGTTTCTAATAAAAATAAAAATAAAAATAAAAATAAATAAAAAAAAACTCAGCTACAGATTTTTTTGGCCATTTGTTTGACTAAGGCTATAATGGCGTCATAGCCTACCTTCCTACACATGGCCTTTATATCAGTGAGTACATCTAACAACTTCATTACTTCACAACTTTCAGCAACTTCTTCACCATTTGCATTTACTTTCATTACTCAAATAGTATCAATACAACTACCACTAACCTGAAATATACAACCACCTCATCCACCACCTACCTCAATTAATTTCACAAATTTAGTCTACATATTTACAAATCTTGATCGTGCAAAACAAGACAAGAGATGAAGAGCTTTCATCAATTTCAGAGCTTCACAACAGCACTTGAATTCAAATTCAATCCACCACATTCTACAATTAATTTCACAAATTCAGTCTATATATTTATAACTCATAGCCATGTAAAAGAAGAGAGGAAGAGCTTTGATCAGAGGTTCACAACACCAAAGCTTCACAATTTCAGAGCCACATAAGCAGTAGCCAAAATCTTCACCGAACCAGTTGACCGGGCGATCAACCGGGGGGTCATCTGGCTGGTCAACCGGCTGCACCTGCTCCCAGCTTCCAGCAAGGCTCAACCCGAGGCTTCACTTTGGTCATCATGTTGCTTACCTTTGGCACACCATTTCCTCACAGTAGCAGGCGAAACCTTCCATATATTTTGCTATCCTTTTGCTTACCTTCATAAGTCATGCCGAGAACAAAAAAAGCCAGACTAGAACATGGTGAAACCTCTAACCCTCCACTACGCCAACAACAGCAACAACAGGCTTATCCAACTATTGATTTTCTCACATACAATCATGAACAAGCCTTTCAACATTTTTGCAACCGACCAATTGTTACCGGGAGAAAGGTAAATCTTCCTTCTCAATATGATCCTCCATTGATTGACAAACTTGAGACGATAAGGTGGCTATCTTTAATCAATTTACCACAAAAGGTATATCCACGTCTTGTGTATTTATTTTATGTTCAGTTGAGACCTACTAACGGAGAAGTTGGAGACAATAGTCTTACATCTTATGTCAAAGGTAAAATAATCACATTGAACAGTCAAACTTTGGCACAAATTATTGGAGTTCAACCAAGGGATACACAAATCCATTTTCAAAGTGAGTCTGACGTAGTTAACATTGTTGGTGATATAAGTGAAGTTTATACTACAATTTGTGATAGGCGATTTACCAACAATAATTTACAAGCAAGACATTTGAAGCCCACCTTCGTATTCTCCATCGATGGATAGTTGAAAATGTCACTCCAAAAAAAGGACATTTTGATGTTGTTCCAATTTATAATGCTTATTTGTTATATGGTTTTGAAGTTGGACATAAATTGGATTTATGCTACATATTACTGAAGGAAATGGTGGTTACAAATCTTGGTAATATTAGTGGCCGGTCACTAGTTTTTGGAGCTCTGTTAAGCAAAATTTTCAAAGTTTTTCATGTCAGACTTGTAAGTGAAACAACGACAAAAATCACTTCACCGATTTCAGAGTACACACTTACTCGAGCTGGTGGTACTGAAAACTTATTGGGATCTCTGAATGTGGTAAATGCACCAATAGATGATGCTTTCGAAGACCCCAATGACAATGCCATTCCACAAAATGAACAACCCTAATACTGGATTGATTATTTGGCGATTGAACAAGAACGACACAATCAACACATTCAATGGGAACACCAAATGGCTAATCAGTTCAATACATTGGGTAATCAGTTCGACGCATTGGGTAATCAGTTCAATGCATTTTTCGCTGCTCATAACTCGCTAATTCAACAATTTGGTGAGTTTTGTGTGGACATTGAGACACGTCATGAAGTGACAAGCAATCGTTTAGATCAAATTGACCATCGAGTCAATCAGCTCTACCATCACTACTTCCCTCCACCTCCACCACCACTTGACAATGACGTTTGACGTGTTTGGATGAGTGCTTAGATGAGTTTCTTAATCTGTGATATTTTCTTGTTTTGAAGATGTACTCGTACTTACTATTTTTTTAATTGTTGTGTTTGTTGTACTACGTTTTTTTATTTACAAACTAACTACCTTTTTTACTGATGTACTTGCACAGTTTCCTGCCTAATTTTTTTTTTTAATCATGGATGTAAGCACATTTTTTTAATTTAATTTAATTTATTTTTTATAATTAATGAAGTTTGACCTCATTACATACAATTTCCTGTGGGGTTGGTGAAGCTTGCATATGCATTCATAATAGATGTGTTAAAAATGTTTGTTATATTGTGGTATATGACAAAATAGTGATAATTTAGTGAGTGAATAGTACGTGAAATGGTGATACAATTGATATGTTATGATGTGTGTTAAGATATGTGTTAATATATATATATATATATATGTAAATAATAAATATAATATACAATAAGTTAAAAGTGCAATGGGCCCATCCCATTGCACTGCCTCAGTTTCACTCTCTCTCTCTCTCAGCTAGCCATACCCCATTCCCATGTGACACTGATGTGTTGAATCTGACACAACTTAGCAATACACTATTTACATTAAAAAAAAACAATTTTTGAATTAAAAATATTTAATAAACAAACATTTGTATTTAATGGGTTACAGAGTTTGAAAAAAATTAAAAATTTATATGTGGGTTACAGAATTTGTTAAAAAACTACAAAATTTGTTTTTTAGTATGTACTATTTATATGTTCTTCATATTTAATATAAACAAATTGTGACTTAAAATATTTAATTAAAAAATATTTCTACGTGGGTAACACAATTTGATAAAAAAAAAAACATTCATAAGTGCGCTACAGAAGTTGTTAAAAAAAAAATACAGAATTTGGTAAATAGTATGCACTATTTCTGTGTTATTCATATTTAATAAATATTTTTTCTATATCAGATATTTCGAATTTAATGTTGATGAAATTGTATGTATTTAAAAAGTTTGTTGAATTGGTTTTGAATCAATAAACATAAAATTCTATGTACAATTAAACAAATAGTTTTGCATTATATTTGAAATTTTGTTTTCATTCATTTTTTTTATATGTAATTCTCGTTATGTTATTTGTGCACAACAAAAATGTATTTCGCATGTTTAACTTTCAGCGACAGTTTGAATATTTCATTATACAAAAATATGTCTATAGTTGTAAGTCTGAACGACAATTTCTAAAAATCGTAACAAAAAAAAGTCACTAATTGCTAATAATTAACGACATATGCAAAAAATCGTCACAAAAAATTATTTTTAACTATAATTTTATGAAAATTTATTTTCAATGAAATTTAATTTGAATTAATTTTAACTATTAAACTCATTAGTAGTTTATGTTAGATATTTTTTCCCAATCCGAGGTAGATGAATTCAATTTTTTTTTTGAAAACATCCAAATAATTTACTGAAAATGTCAAAATTAATCAAAAAATTTCACAATTTTTTACTATAAATGAATTTAATGTTTACAGTAATAAATGTTTTATGCATCTCCAACTTTAGTTAATTTTTGCATTAGGAACTCTTCAAAAATGGAGAAGTATTTGTCAAAAAACACTCATTACAAAATTTGGTTGGCGACACATTTGACCAATTGTAGTTTACACATTACAAATAACATAAATAATATATACATACAACTCATAACAAACAAATCTTCACATTATTTGTTGACATCATATATCTACCCATGACTAACATGATTTATCCACATAGCATTTGCAATTGCGTCCCTCAAATTTGATTGGTATGTCAACTCATGTTGTGACAAGTCCACATACTCAACTTGGCCTCCATCAAACTCGTCTGCAGCCGCTTCAGCTGCCATTTCATTATCAACTTCCATGAAGAATGGGTCCATAACTGCATGCAAACGGATCCAATTGGGCACTACACAACATGCAATGACGAGGGGTCCTTGTCGTGTTGACTTGTAATTAGGCATGGACTGCAATATTGGAAAGCGTTTCTTCAGTACCCAAAATGTTCTTTCTATGACATTCCGTAATGATAAATGTCGGTGGTTAAACAATTCCTTGGGTCCAGAATAACGACTGCTATAGAACTCTTGCAAATGATAGCATTGTGAACGAAATGGGGCAAGAAATCCTAGCATATCAGTGAACCTGTCCACTAAATAATAATATCCTACATGTGAATAATGTTTGTAACGCGCCGTCAAATAATGTACACAAAAATCGTACAAGCAAAATATAGTATCTTATTTTGTAACAATGACCATGAGGTGGGTATGGGAAATATACATCAACTCTTGTAAGTGAATCAACTAAAATTGCATTGTCGTGGGTGCTACCTTCCCATCCAGAATTGATAAATGTGAACAACATGTCGAAGTCGCAAGATATGGCTACATTTTATGGTACTGTGGCTTTGCGACCACGGAATGTGTTCTGTCTTGAGGCAGGGACCCACGCATCCACCAATGTGCCATCGATAGCACCGACACAATCCTACATCATATTAGAAGTTTTCCGTCAAACGCGTCTCAAACATAGATTTGACTTTGGAAAAATAACAATCAAATTTATTCGTTACCGGCATTGCAAATTTGCTGGTAAAAAATTTAGTCATACCTTAAACCAAGGGTAAAACCTCCTATCATTGAAAATTTTTGAAGGTATTTTTGATTGGTTCTGTGGTTTGATAACCGTTGATACAAGCTTGCATAGGGCCCGCATAATGATTTTAATGTGCCGACAAATCGTTTCAGTGGAGTGCTGAAATCTATCAGTTAGTAGCCTTTATCGGTCATTTTGTGCGCATGTATATAAGAAAATGGCAAGCTATACCTCCACACTGATATGCATCTTTTCAACATTGACAAGGCCATTTTGAAGTAATACGTCTTTCAATGAAATGAAGGTTAGGGCATCCATTCCCATGATGTCCATAATTATTTTAGGGTGGCCACTTAATAAACTGAAGATGTAATCATCACCTTTGAATGGACAAGTTCGCTGCGGTCGTCTTGTGGTTGACGCATTGATATGTTCATTCATAGAAGCAATCACCAAGAAGTCCATAAAATCTTCCATAACCTCATCCTTCTCTGATGAGCTTACCGTTGCATTGCTTTGTGTATGATGTGACATTATGTTTTGGTTACATAACAATAGAAGCACAATTATTCTGACTTATTACAAAGAGGATAAGTAATGTCATTATTGATGAATATGAAATTAGCCTCTATAATTAATTAGTTGGCCTTAGACATTTAAGTATTGATTTTAATTGAAATATACATTCAATGTATACATGTTAACATTTGTTCCTCTTGTTTAACATGCTGATACAGAAAACAAGATAGGTAGAAATTTGAATGGGAAATAAATAGGACAGAAGTAGAAAACATTGAAAAAACCAAATAGGTATAAATAGAACCTGGATAGAAATAAATGGGAGATGAGTCATTAGATGCAGTGTTCTTCTCCTAACAAGAGGATGACAGAAGTAGAAAACATAAACATGAATTAAAAAGGAAAAAAACATAAGAAGACATGAATGAAAAAGAAAAAGAAAAAGAAAAAGAAAAAAAAGACTAATCATAAAAGCATGTTTTACAACCATTGAGAAAACCGCAAACCCCACTAAAGACACAGCTTCACAGTTCACTACAAAGCTAGGATCATTGATAGGCGCATATGCGCAGGAGTGCGCAAAAAAAACCTCCGCCAATCTTTATCTTTGAATAGTGTCAATGCCTTAACATACTGCACTAGTGGTATGTCTCCTAGTTGAAGTAGGGCATCTTGACATGCATCAAGGGAATAGTCATTACCACCTGCGCTTATAGCCGCTGTGTCTATTGATCGTGCATGGGACTGTTTCGTCTTTGCTGATACATAGACAGTGAAAGCCGCGCAAACATCATCAAAGCCACTTGACCGTGACTTTTTAGAATGACCACTGTCACTCTGGCTATGGCCCCTCCTCTTACTTTTGCCCTTACCTTGTTTCCATGTACTCATCTCCACACAAATCAACAGGAATGGCATCAGCCCCATTGCTACCTCTAGTTCCAGGTGACCAAAATTTGTTAAGCATATCGTCCTCTTTATCGGAGTTAGGGGCCCCTTGTGTGGATGCACGAGCCAAGGCCCCTGTCGCACAGTAGTGTTCAACAATGTCGGCCATTTCGTGGAAATACTCAAATTCTTTAGTCCTGAATTTCTTTACATTTTTTGATGCCTACCTCCAATTAGAAAATATGAACATAAGCATAGGGTACGTGTGACAACATTTTACAAATAAATGTAAGGAATAGGGAACAGGTTAATACGATACCTAATCCCAAAATTCATCAGGTGCAATAACCATGCCTACAATCAGATCCAATCCAAGACCAGTCTGTGCCTGAAGCTGCTTGAAAGTTAAGTAATCAGTTTTGAGTCGCTGATATTTTCGTCTGACCTGTTTTGGTATGTATCGGAACCCACATATATTTTGAAACTCTGTTGCAAAATGGGTCTAATGCCTCGGTGCCGAGATGGTACTACGGTCTTTTGATTGGTTTTTTTGCACCTCATCTCTCAACATGTTAATAAGCCATAACTCGATTCTGGAGCTTCACATTTTTGTGTCTTGATTATCATCTGAATTGTTGGTATCCATCTAACACAGAATTTATATTAAACTAA
This sequence comes from Camellia sinensis, assembly GCF_004153795.1. Classification (NCBI taxonomy): domain Eukaryota; kingdom Viridiplantae; phylum Streptophyta; class Magnoliopsida; order Ericales; family Theaceae; genus Camellia; species Camellia sinensis. The sequence goes on along the minus strand of NW_021025670.1, from coordinate 206,808 downwards.
GCCTAGGCAAGAAATTGAAAACTAGAACACCTTCTGCAACTTCTCCATAACTCTTAAAATATCATTTGTTTCCATTGAACCTGATCACCACTAAAAAGGCAAGAAAATCATATGAAATATGATAAATAAAGATTAATCACTACAAAACTGTGCTGGAAAATAGAAATTTAAATATGATAATTGATGATTAATGACAACAAAACTTCAAGAGTGCTGAGAAATCGCAATTTAAACATTCTTGTAAGAAAACAGAAGAAGAAACCAAAAGCAGAACAAGAAGCAGCTGAAGGAAAACAAGTGGCAGTCGACCGACCAGAAGTCCTGGTGGACGATCGGCTTAGCCAATTTTTGCCCAGATCAGAGCTAACCCATTACACTTCTCAGCTATTCCACAACAAATCGACTGAAGGACATACATACCATAGGAGCAGGAGTTGAATAATTGTCATCGGTGACGAAGTGAGTACGGCTAATTGATCTACGTTGCTTCGGTCGTCCTCTGATTCGAAAAAAGTCTTCACAACTTTGACCTACAACAGACACATTTCGAAAGTAAGCATATAATCAATTAGTTGCAGACCCATATATATTTCTGTACAGAAATTTATGAACACTACACCTTTTCATTGTCATTGTTTCATTGCTCGGACGGTGAATCGAACACAACACACAAACTGACCGTCACTTGATTTGTGGGAGCTCGTCGATGCCAATTTATGGGTGGGGGAGAGTCGGTTTGCAGGCATTGTTTGGATTTAAAGGTCAGAGATTCGTTCAAAGAGAGGAGGAAGTAATTTCAGAGCTATAGTTCACCCGTGAAGCATCAGCTTTGCTTTTCTTTGGCACGTGAACTTTTAAAATGGAGAAGACGAACATAGGAGAGTTTTGGCTTGCAAACTGTTGCCAAACGTGAAACAGAAGTGTGTTTTGAAAACTGTGGTGGAATTAATTTCTGACCTCTTTATCCAAACAGAAGGTTTAGGGGAAGGGCTGGAATAAGGTTTTAGAAGCTTGTCCAAACATAGTCTTACATTTTTATTGTGAGTTTTGTTGTGAACAATGTTTTTCTCAAAATCTGAATTTTCATTTTCATATCTTCCATAACAATCATGAAGAACTCAAATACTAAACTAATGAGAGGTTTGGGTGACAATAGATTTGAAAGATGAAAGGTTTTGATAGATTTGAACTTTGAAAAGTTGAGTGAGAAACAATGGAGAATAGAACTAGGGTTTAATGTGTTTAATGTTACAGTTATAATGGATGTGTGGTATGAATTTTTTAATTCTAAAGTGTTACCCAAAAGACAACCTAAGAGGGGGGTTGAATTAGATTTTTACAATTAAAATTAATAATACCTTAATAAAAATTATGACTAGCACAACGGATAAATATAATTAATGAAATAAAAATAATTAAAACAAGTGTCTTAACAACTATGTCAGTTAATGATTTTAGCACAGAAAAAATGTGAAATATAGCTATGGCAATTTAAAATAAAATAAAGAGATAAGGGAGAGAGAGAGGCAAACAAATTTATAGTAGTTCGGCTTCAACTCGGCCTACGTCCACTCCTCAAGCTTCACTTGAGATTTTTCACTATCTTCTAGCTTCACAGGGGTGCTAGGAACCTCTTTACAAATGGAGCAATCCTCTACGGATTTTACACAGACTTCACAAGCCCAAACCTTTGCAAATTTTAGGTGATTCACAATCACTCTCAAGATTTCAAGAATACAATGTTTGCAACACTTTTACAAGATGAAATGGTATTTTTGCTTTCAAAGAAAGGTTACAATAAATATCTCTCAAAGATAGATATATAAAATGAAGCTTTGATTTTTCTCTAAATCTCACACAGGAAAGATGGACTTAAAGCTATAAGGCTCAGTGTATAATTTTTGAAATAGATGTGAGTGATTATAGATCAAAGAATATTTTTAGATTTTTTGTAACTTGTTTACATTAGAGGCTTTGGTATATATAATGAAAATTATAGCCGTTTATAGCCGTTGTATTCATTTGAATTTATAGCCGTTTATAGCCATTGTAGTCATTTGAATTTATAGCCGTTGTACTTCCATCATTACCAATTTGAATATCTTCCACTCCATCATTACAAATTTAAATATCTTCCACTTGAACCTTTTGGTCTTTTGAACCTTTATAGTCGTTGTATTTCCATCATTACTAATTTGAATATCTTCCACTTGAACCTTTTGAACCTTTTGGCCTGCTACTGTGCTAGGCTTTTTGAACATTTGTTTTGGACTGTTTGAACTCTTGATTTAATCAAATATTAAATACATTCTAACAACATTCAGGATAAATGTTTAGGTGAGAAATAATGGGACAAAATAAATTTTGATTCTATTTTTCTCTTTCAAATAAATCATCAAAATAAATTTTGGATTCTATTTTTCTCTTTCAAATAAATTAAAACATAATTAAATAAATCATCAAAATAAATAAGTCTAACAATCTCCCCATTTTTGATAATGGCACACAATGATATTTTGATTTGATTTGGGAGTAAGAAAAGCTCCCCATCAAGTTATGCTCTCTGAATTCATTTCTAAATACATAGGTTAGCACATGTGTAATAAATAAGCTTTAATTAGAGACATGACATGAGACTAAGATAACATCAGATTAGTTTGAAAATAATACCATAATTTGAAAATAATACCATAATACATAACATCATAATATCATAAGTTTTCTTCTCCTATGACATTATCAAAAGAAAATCATGGGTCAGAATCTGGAGGAGGAGGATGAGGAAAATGATAGTGATAAATGGAATAAAAAAATAGATAATCAAAACAGATATATACATATATACATATATATATATATATATGATTCGCCCGCGTCTCTTTTTTGTTCGTCGAAAATCGCGTCGGGCACGCGTTCTCGCTTTTGCATCCAGCAGACTGACAAAAGCAAAACGGGTCAATCAGTCAATCAGCTGCCTCGGCTCTCCCTCCTTCTTGTCGTCATCTCCTTTGTCTTCTTCTTAATCACACACTCTTCCATTTTTTTCTTCACAATTCTCTTCTATCTCTTCTTCACCACTCTCTTCTGTTTCTTCTTTCTCATCGAGAGACAAAGAAACTGAACGGAGGAGGCCAAACCACAGTCTGTTCGCTTCTATTTCTTTGCAACTCATTTCTTTGACACCTCTCACCTCTAATCCATGGCTTCCTCATCCCGTCCCCTCACTTTGTTTCCGGACTTGAACGATCATGTCAGCTTTGTTGGACCGAGTGCCCCTCCTCCTACTCTTCTTGTCATTCCTCTGCCTAACCTTCCTATGATGTCAATTGAGCAAATCATGGCAGCTTAATCAAACATTGAAGCCAATCATTTCAAACTGACATCCTGTATGGAGACGGTGATTGCAGTCACAAAATTGGCTCACCGATTGCAGAACAGGACGAGTGAGCTCCATTAGGTCAACACCCAACTCTCTCTGCTTCAGCGCATGTACAAGGATGCGCGAGCAGAAATAGGCACACTGAAGGCCGAAAATAAAGAGCTTAAACGGAAGACCATTGCCATGGCCCGATTTAGAGCAACGTCGTTCTTGGCCTTTGATAGTCAGCTGGAAGTCGTCGCTTTTGACGAAAGCACGGGGCAGGGACGTCAAGGGTCACCCAAGGTGATAAAAAGAAGAAGAGAGCGGTGGAAGAGGCGAGTAAGTAAGGTCGGCGTATGGCCGTAAAAAAAAATGAAGGTTTTTTTTTTTTTATGTAAATATGTGTATGTTGATCGGCGTATGGCTGGGAAAAAAATGAAGGGTGTTTTTTTTTTTATGTAAATATTTGTATTTTGATTTGTTTTTGTTTTTATATTTAAGTACTGAAAAATGGAATTTAAAAAGTAGAAAAAAAAATAAGAAAATTAAGTCCAAACAAAAAATAATAATGAGAGACCAAATTGTTAATGAGTATATGAGAAGCATTTGAGCATGATCTAATTCTCAATTTCTTAGCAAGAGCATACCTATAGCGATCCCGGGTTTGTCCCCTTTATATACAGTGTTCCGGACTTAGGTTCTGTGGAGTTGGTGGTTGTATGTCTTGTTGTCATCCTTTAATTCCTTATGTCTGAGCTTTAGGATGTGTTGAGCGTGTTTTGAAGAGGTGGGTTGAGCCTCAGTTCAAATTCTTGTTGCCCAGTTTTTGAGTGGTCCGCTCGAGCGGGTCCTTGTGCGCTTGAGCGGAGATTCCATACTTCCAGCATTTCGTGCCTCTGCAAAAGTACTGCAGGCTTGTTTTTCACGCTCGAGCGGGTTTCCTTACGCTTGAGCGGGTTGCGCTCGAGCGGGCCCTTTTGGCACTCGAGCGGATGTTCACTGTCTGAGAAAATACTAGGAGGGGAGAATCTACGCTCTAGTGGACTGGTTTTCGCGCTCGAGCGGATGTGTTTTGTTTTTGTGTCTTGGAGCTCGAGCGGGCCTTCTTACGCTCGAGCGGGTTCAATTTTTATGCTAGACACTCGAGCGTCATGTTCTACGCTCGAGCGGGGGTGTCGTATATCAGTTGACAGCTAGGCTATTTTGAATCACTTTTCAACTTCCACTCTCTCTCTTACTTTTCCGAAAAGCCATTGTTGAGAGCTTCTCTCACTACTTTCTCCCTTCTCTCTTAGGATTGATCTAGTTAGAGTGTTCTCCTACCCTTTGGCCTTTACAAAAAGGGTGTTGAACGTCGAGGGCTACGTTTTGATCCGAAAAATTTGGAGTTTGGAGCACTTTGAGTTTGGTCCTCTCCACCGTTTGAGCTCTAACTTTGAGGTAGGGATATCCTACTCCATCTTATGAGCTTTGTCTTTAAATTTTGGCATTTTGATATGTTGGGGGTTGTTGGGAAATTTTGAGAAGGTTTTGGGGTCTTTAGGTAATTTTCAAAAGATGAGGTTTCAAACATATAAACCTTTATGTAGGTAATACATTGGAAGATGGACTTGTTGTTGGATTATTGATGGAAAACGGAACCTTAGAGTTGGTGTTGTAAATATGGGAAAAAGCCCTATCTGTTTTGATAAATTAATTTGTATAATTAATTTAGGAAAATGAGAAATTGAATAGGAAGTATTCAAATTGGAAAGGTACGGGATCAAAGGGTGTTGTTGGATTAATTTATCGCTCACCTAGATAAAATGTTGATACTTTATCCATTTGGTGCATTTATTTTCTGTTTAGAAATAACTGTTTTTGGGCTATCGGTGGAGGATAGTCTTGATTGTTGTAGACAATGCATGATGATTAGGCAAACTATAACTAATCAATTGGGTATGTTATCGAATGCGGCGGTTGGTATAATACATCAAATTTTGTATTGATTGATTGAACTTGTATATGATAATTGTTTATATACATTGTATTGTGTGGGAGGAGATGGGGGATGTACTCCACGGTTTATTGGAAGATGTGGGATGGACCTCTAAACCGGATTTGTTTGAGATTGATACAGCACTACAATGTGTATCATTTGTGAATTATAGAAGTATTTTGTTTGACATTGACGTAGCACTAAAATGTATATCACTTGTCTTGATTGATTAAATTTGTATATGATAATTGCTTATATACATTGTATTATGTGGGAGGAGATGGGTGATGTACTCCACGGTTTATTGGAAGATGGGGGATGGACCTCTAAACCGGATTTGTTTGAGATTGATATAGCACTACAATGTGTATCATTTGTGAATTATAGAAGTGTTTTGTTTGACATTGACGTAGCACTAAAATGTATATCACTTGTCTTGATTGATTAAATTTGTATATGATAATTGCTTATATACATTGTATTGTGTGGGAGGAGATGGGTGATGTACTCCACGGTTTATTGGAAGATGGGGGATGGACCTCTAAACCGGATTTGTTTGAGGTTGATACAGCACTAAAATGTGTATCATTATCATTTGTGAAGTATAGAAGTGCTTGTATGATTTGATATAGCACTAAAATGTATATCACTATCATTTGTGAAGTATAGAAGTGTTTGTATGATTTGATATAGCACTAAAATTTATATCATTATCATTTGTGAAGTATGAAAGTGGTTATATGTGTTATTGATACAGCACCAAAATGTGTGTCCATAATGAATTTTGAAGGTATTTTAGTGATGAGTTATAATCTCAAAATTTTATTTGGCCAGACTCTGAGCCTTGTCTTCGAACTTGATGACGAATAAGGAATGGAAGGTGAAATATAACATGGGCATGATTGTCATGAAACTGTAATATGACATAAGTTGGAATATAAGTGTGGACCATCTATTGAATGTTATTACTTTAGTCATTGTTTATAGTTGATTTAGTATATTTCTATTGGGTTGTGGCTCACCCTATATGGGACTTCATTTTCAGGTACCGACGGTATGCCACCTCCAAGAACATAGCTTGGGAGGCTAAAGGCAGACAGACTATTTGTTGTTTTGTTTCTTTTGGATGTATTTCATGTAAATTCAAGCCAAGGGCTTAATATGTATTTGAGTTAGTACTCTCACTTTGTAACTAAGTGTTGACTTGAAAATTTGTAAGCCTATAGGGCAGTTACTTTTGTTGTCAACGTGTAATACATTTCGTAAGAATACTCTGATTATTGTAATATAATATCTTTTTCCTGTAACTTGACTGTATGATGTTATGAGCTTATTTTGAGGGCGTTACAACTTGGTATCAGAGTGTAACGGGTTCGAATACTTTGGGTACGTGGGAAGTGATTAGTATCACAATGTGTTTGTCTCGCTTGTTAGAGACTTAGATGTAATGTTATGTGCTTACTTGATAACATGTTTATGTGACTACTTGGGTATGGGATTTAGCTTCCGGGATGGTGATTGGATCCTTGGGTTTCTGTGAGTCTTGTTGGAAAAGCACTTGATCAATGCTGTTTCTAACCGGAACTCTAGTAATGCCTTGGAACTATCATTATCCGGAAATGAAATTCGTAAGTGCTTATGTGTTTATGTGCTTACGTGGAATGAATTACAGTCGTCCATTGTGTTAGGACGCTAGTGAGATAGTTTCAGCAACCTTGTTGTTGTACTAATACCTTTGTTACTTTTACTAGGATGCCTAGACGAGGGAGTTATGATTTCCCTCCTTCCGCTCGGGAAGAGTTACGGAAACAGTTTGTGGAGTTACGCCAAGGTACTACACCTTTGGTACGGTTTGAAAGATGGTTTGCTAACCTGTCGAGGTTTGCTCCAGAATTGGTGGAGACGGAGGAATTGCGTTGTTCAGAGTTTGAGAGTAGGCTGTGTGACGACATCCGAGAAAGGATTGCTGGATCTTGGCATAGGAGTTATAGTGTGCTTGTTGAGGCTGCGACTCATGTGGAGGCAACAGTGCTAGCTATGGGCCAAAATAGGGAGGAGGCCATTTCGGCGACTCTTGTAACTCAGAGTGTTGGTAGCCCTTTTAAGAGGCAGAAGGGTTTTAATCCACAACAATTTTAGAGAGCTCGGTCTGGCTCTATTTTTCCAGTGCCGAGCCTAGGTTTGGGAAAGGGTGAACGTGAGGTTGTCTCTTGTTTCAAATGTGGTCAGCTGGGCCACAAGTCCCCAACTTGCCCACAGAGAAAGAGGGCAGGGTTGGCAGTTCGACCAGTAACTGCCCCACCAGAATCATCTAGCCAGTCAGGTTTTGGGTCGATCGAGTGTTCAGTGAGGAAGCAGTTGTTGGGGTCTCCATCACCTCAGACTTTGAACCAGTCTCGTGCTCAGGAGCCGTTTACTTGTTGGGTGTGTAATCAGCCGGGTCATATCAAACGTTTCTGTACTCAGCCAGGGGCTTCTTTGGGAGTTTTACAACCTAGTTGGGTCCAGCCTTATTTGACTGGACAGGGGCAATATCGTTTTGGGGGACAATCGGGCCAGATTTCGAGGGCCTCAGGAGAGTTGAGTTCCCAAGCCCCAGTTGGGGAAGTTCGCAGTTGTTCCAAGTGTGGTCAGTTGGGGCACATCTGTAATTCTTGTCCGTGGCTTGTAAGCTCATAGGATATCTTGGGTTGGGGATGACCAATCTTAGCGGTCCAGTAAGGGACGATAGTGGTGGTAATACCGATGGGGTGGCTTTGTTTTGACTAATCCGTTTTGTAATTGGTGAATTATCATTTTGTAATCATTGGGTTCTGTTATGTAACCAATGTGTTTTGGAATCGTTGGAACATCAAGGTTGTTTGTGTTCTATATATATATATATAGTTATGTGTGCCTGTGCTTATCTATTTTCTTGAAATGGGCAGATTAGAGCATATTGTGGCTCTAAAAGTTTTACAAATGTATAAGTTGTTATGAGACCATAAAATTTTTGGTAATAATGCATTTGTATGCGTGTGATTGGTTTGGGAAAAATCAGGGCTAATGAGCCATGTTTTCAAATTTGGAAGGATTACTGAGGGATGCGTACCTTAATCAGGATTACTAAGGGGCGAGAACAGTTATACTTGCCGGGTGTTTGGAATTTCATTAGTGCTATCTAATTGATCCTATGTGCGTGAAAGTGATGTTGATCTACTGTCGCGAGAACTCCTCAAGGGGATGTGAAGTGTGCGACTAATACTAGATGTAGTATGTATTTAACATGATATTTTACGGGGACATAGTGCATAATCTTGTTAGGAATAGACTTGTACCTTCGTGGTAGGTAACGTTGCCGAACCTACATTTGTATTGATTGGTCGTTTCGATTGAGGGAGTGTTAGTCCCCATATAAGGTTGTGGTTGTTGCCATTGGAAAGTGGTGTGTTGTGAGCAGCTGGTGCTATATCTCGGGTAGTAGTATATGGGTGTCTCCTAAGTTTTAGGGCTCCTTTATTATGATAGAATGCGATAGGTTTGTACCTTAGCACTGGTTAGGTCAGGAGATGCTATCGGAGGGGTTGATTGGGCGTATAGCCCGTGGTTAGGGTGTGACCCGTGGATGGAGTCACAATGGTATGGTGTTTGCGGATAAAGATGTTATGTTTGCTGGTGTTTGGTACGAACGGTTACTTGGTAGTGTTAAATGTCGTGGTGTAGCAAACCTTGTCAGTTAACTCGGTATGAGGCAAGGGGTATGCAAATTCTGTTACTTCGAGTTCAGTAGAGGTGGTGAGTAAAATCTCTAAATGAGGAAGTTTTGCATAGTGCGGTGTGTGATAGTGCGTGGTTCGTGTGTTGTTAGTAGATGATGTGTAGAAGGGGATCACTCTTAGGGAATCCCAGGCAAATGCCTTGGCGAGGCTATAATGTGGTTACTGATGGAATCGCGTGGTTTGAGGTTTGGTAAAGCTGGGTCACTTTGATATAAGTGTCCGTCATCCAATTTGAATTGTGATAGTACAAGTGAGGAAGTAAGGTTGTGTAGAGTGAGTGAGGCACTCTATTAAAGTCGTTTTGACCCGTTCGGTCCTTGTTTATGCGTTGTAAGGCACGGGGGTGTGCAAAGTTATCCTTTATGTTGCTGTGTTGTTGGGAGCTTCAAACGTTTAGGAGTCCCTATCATGAAAGTACTGTTTTTTTTGGGGATTGCATCATCACTGTGAGTATGGTGGGTTTTGTGGGTTGGTTACGTTATGATTCGCTTGAGGGACACTGAGAACTCTTCGTAAACTAAAATGATTTTGAATCGAAATATGAGTTTGCGATCCTTGTTTTCGAAAAATAATTTGAGGAGAATCTTTGAGTTCGGCTGTGGCCAGTTGTAAATGACGTGTTTAAATGGTGACGGTGTAAGTTTGAATACCTTTGAAAAAAAAAAAATCGAGTACTTTGAAACAAACGGAGCAAATAAAACAGATTCTTTAACCTGAATGGAATATTTTGTGAGAAGTTAGATTTGACCTAGCCTGAGTTGCTGATTACATGTTGTGTGTTTTTGGTCAGACCTTGAAATTTTAGGGTGTAAATGGGCTGTAATGTTGTTCCTTACCCTTGCTTCGTCTTGCATTCCTGTTTTGTGAAAGTCGATTGGAAGCCTTGTGTACAAATGATTTCATATTTCCTATGTTGGGGTAGTATGCACTAAATACTGGTTTGAGTATTGTTGGTAGTCGAGACGTAGTGGATATCTCAGAGCACTGTAGTGGTTGCGTGTGGCTTATTATTATCATTGTTATCAGGTCTTGGAGGACGGGATCCTTCCATTAAATGAGGTGTCGTGGAAACATAACGGGGTTGGAGAAAACCACTTGGGTAAGTGAATTTCAGGTCCGAGAGAACTATCCGGATCTATTTGTGGATGTTTGAGCATGCGTTGGTTGTTTTATTTGGAATTATAATTGTTGAGAAGTGACTTAGCTGGGAGTGCTAGTCGGGTGTTTTGGTGATTTATCTTGGGAAGAGTTTGGTTTTGTTGAGGTCTTTTATGCCTGAGTGTTGTCTGTGGAACGTATTTCCTTAGTTAGTCCTTTCTTTTGTGAAAGTTAACTACAAATTTGTTGAGAGAATAGTTTCCTCCCTAAGTGCTTGGGTGTTGAGTATTTTGTGGTCGGTTGACCTTGTAATTGTTTTGTTTTCTTAATTTCGGGGACGAAATTCTTTAAGGGGGGGAGGTTATAGCGATCCCGGGTTTGTCCCCTTTATATACAGTGTTCCGGACTTAGGTTCCGTGGAGTTGGTGGTTGTATGTCTTGTTGTCATCCTTTAATTCCTTATGTCTGAGCTTTAGGATGTGTTGAGCGTGTTTCGAAGAGGTGGGTTGAGCCTCAGTTCAAATTCTTGTTGCCTAGTTTTTGAGTGGTTCGCTCGAGCGGGTCCTTGTGCGCTCGAGCGGAGATTCCATACTTCCAGCATTTCGTGCCTCTGCAAAAGTACTGCAGGCTTGTTTTTCACGCTCGAGCGGGTTTCCCTACGCTCGAGTGGGTCACGCTCGAGCAAGCCCTTTTGGCGCTCGAGCGGATGTTCACTGTCTGAGAAAATACTAGGAGGGGAGAATCCACGCTCGAGCGGACTGGTTTTCACGCTCGAGCGGATGTGTTTTGTTTTTGTGTCTTGGAGCTCGAGCGGGCCTTTTTGCGCTCGAACGGGTCCAATTTTTGTGCTAGACACTCGAGTGTCATGTTCTACGCTCGAGCGGGGGTGTCGTATATCAGTTGACAGATAGGCTATTTTGAATCACTTTTTAACTTCCACTCTCTCTCTTACTTTTTCGAAAAGCCATTGTTGAGAGCTTCTCTCACTACTTTCTCTCTTCTCTCTTAGGATTGATCTAGTTAGAGTGTTCTCCTACCCTTTGGCCTTTACAAAAAGTGTGTTGATCGTCGAGGGCTACGTTTTGATTCGGAAAATTTGGAGTTTGAAGCACTTTGAGTTTGGTCCTCTCCACCGTTTGAGCTCTAACTTCGAGGTAGAGATATCCTACTCCATCTTATGAGCTTTGTCTTTAAATTTTGGCATTTTGATATGTTGGGGGTTGTTGGGAAATTTTGAGAAGGTTTCGGGGTCTTTAGGTAATTTTCAAAAGATGGGGTTTCAAACATATAAACCTTTATGTAGGTAATACATTGGAAGATGGACTTGGTGTTGGATTATTGATGGAAAACGGAACCTTAGAGTTGGTGTTGTAAATATGGGAAAAAGCCCTATCTGTTTTGATAAATTAATTTGTATAATTAATTTAGGAAAATGAGAAATTGAATAGGAAGTATTCAAATTGGAAAGGTACGGGATCAAAGGGTGTTGTTGGATTAATTTATCGCTCACCTAGATAAAATGTTGATACTTTATCCATTTGGTGCATTTATTTTCTGTTTAGAAATAACTGCTTTGGGCTATCGGTGGAGGATAGTCTTGATTGTTGTAGACAATGCATGATGATTAGGCAAACTATAACTAATCAATTGGGTATGTTATCGAATGTGGTGGTTGGTATAATACATCAAATTTTGTATTGATTGATTGAACTTGTATATGATAATTGTTTATATACATTGTATTGTGTGGAGGAGATGAGGGATGTACTCCACGATTTATTGGAAGATGTGGGATGGACCACTAAACCGGATTTGTTTGAGATTGATACAGCACTACAATGTGTATCATTTGTGAATTATAGATGTGTTTTGTTTGACATTGACGTAGCACTAAAATGTATATCACTTGTCTTGATTGATTAAATTTGTATATGATAATTGCTTATATACATTGTATTGTATGGGAGGAGATGGGTGATGTACTCCACGGTTTATTGGAAGATAGGGGATGGACCTCTAAACCGGATTTGTTTGATATTGATACAACACTAAAATGTGTATCATTTGTGAAGTATAGAAGTGCTTGTATGATTTGATATAGCACTAAAATGTATATCATTATCATTTGTGAAGTATAGAAGTGTTTGTATGATTTGATATAGCACTAAAATGTATATCATTATCATTTGTGAGGTATGAAAGTGGTTATATGTGTTATTGATACAGCACCAAAATATGTGTCCATAATGAATTTTGAAGGTATTTTACTGATGAGTTATAATCTCAAAATTTTATTTGGCCAGACTCTGAGCCTTGTCTTCAAACTTGATGACGAATAAGGAATGGAAGGTGAAATATAGCATGGGCATGATTGTCATGAAACTGTAATATGACATAAGTTGGAATATAAGTGTGGACCATCTATTGAATGTTATTATTTTAGTCATTGTTTATAGTTGGTTTAGTATATTTCTACTGGGCTGTGGCTCACCCTATATGGGACTTCATTTTCAGGTACCGACGGTATGCCACATCCAAGAACATAGCTTGGGAGGCTAGAGGCAGACAGACTATTTGTTGTTTTGTTTCCTTTGGATGTATTTCATGTAAATTCAAGCCAAGGGCTTAATATGTATTTGAGTTAGTACTCTCACTTTGTAACTAAGTGTTGTCTTGAAAATTTGTAAGCCTATAGGGCAGTTACTTTTGTTGTCAACGTGTAATACATTTCGTAAGAATATTCTGATGATTGTAATATAATATCTTTTTCTTGTAACTTGACTGTATGATGTTATGGGCTTATTTTGAGGGCGTTACAATACCAATTTCAAGACTATAATAGACATAACAGTGCATAGATCAAACAAGGTTGCCAAGCAAGAGCATAAATATGGAAATAAAGTTCAAGTCACTCTTCCTTGCGGAAAACGATCTTCCTCTTACATTATCAACAACTAATCAGCTCAAAGGTCATGTTGTAAGAATTAAGATACCAAAAGCATAGAGATACCAAAATAATCAGAGATACCAAAACAATTAAGTCTCTTTTTCTCCCCCGATAACATTTTCAACAAAATCAAGCACAAGGAGGGAGTATGGTACAACATATAGGATAAAAGAATGTAAGTCGCATTATAGCACAAATAATTATCCATATCAAGGTAGCTCTATGATACCAAAAAAAATGATAGCACATAATGATCATACAATTGAAGCTCATACCATTTGACAATAATGGGCAAAAAAAATAGTAACATGTGAAGGTGCAAGCCCATAAGTTTGATATAAAAAACAGAATAGAAACTGAGGAGATTTTAAAAAATAATCAAGTTTAAGTTTTTCCCCTTGTTTCATTTGGCAAAATCAATAGGAGATATGATAAATGAAAGCTCATAACTGAAGTGTTTTCGTCAATAATATCAAATAGGATGCCAAAATGATACCAACATACAATCTACCAAGGATACTAATATGCAATCTAGAAGATTTAACAATCCTAGCTCAAGCATTATGTAGAACATCAAATATTGCTCATAATAGGTTAAACTCAATATAATCTCATGGAGCTAATGTAATTCAAAAAAAAAAAAAATGAAGCATGTTCAAGGTATAGCAATCCATATGCCAAGAAAAATTATGAATTTCAATATGTACCACACATTTAAGCATAGACATGATTTTTAGGTAAGAGCATCATCAAAGAGTATGCATTGCAAATCATATGAAGCATAATCAATCTTTTTCATATCAAAGTAATAACAGTATTAGCTCAAGGGATATAAGAGAGATTTTTTTACCTCAAAAGCTTAAGGGAGTATATGAGGCATATCTTAGGTATAAGAGATGGAAGCTTTTCAATCTTCAATTTTCTTTCATGAGGAGTTCATCTCAAAAAGGTTTAACAAGTATGTTAGCATAAATGATTTCTCCCCCTAAGTTAGTGCTACCCTTTTCTATTTTGTGTAAATATAGAATTCATAGAACAATCACTATTACTCAATAAAAATACAACACAAATCACTTCTTATCACAAACTAAAAAGGTGAAAAATAATTCAATGATCAAATAAGAGTTTGGAACGCTATTTTTCAGAATTTTCAAGTTGTAACGCATAGCATAATATGCATAAGAAAATAGTTTTATGCTCTTTGTTTTATTAAGAAATGATGCAACAATCTCATTTAATCACATAACATTATCAAGAGGCATTTTCATCAATTCAATCCACATGCTCAAGTGTGATAAAACATTTTACTCAATATGGAACACAACATGAATGTTATAAACAATTAATTTAACAATTTATCAATCAAAAGCATTTCATGAGATATATGCCAATATAATCCATATGCAAAAGATATTCAATAGGATAGATACAATGTCTCTACAAACGTATGATACTTCTTTTCATTTAGATATTGTTGATGGATCATAATCAAGGAATTTCACAACTCATTCAAATATCCCAATGTAAAGCATATAAGCATTAAATTTTCATATTGAGCATATTCTTGAGATCACAAGTGTAGAATTCTAAATATAGATAGTATACATCTCAAAAACATGCTATGACATCAAAATTGATTCTACAAAGATATGACTCAAAAAAGAATTAACATATTAGTATGAAGTCATATATAAGATATAAAAAGTATGCTCACAAAAAAAAAAAAATTATCACTTCTTATTTCTTTTTCATAGTAATGGATGACATGATATAAAATGTTAATGAATACATGAATCATTCATATTCTAATAAGCATTCATCAAAATAATATAATTCTCATTTTTGAGTTCAATGAATGTTTGAAAGAAACTAGCAGAACATGACTTAGCAAACTTAGTACAATTAGGTTACATGGAAGCAATGATTAGACACAACCTATTGTACACAAATTATAGCTTAAAGAATATAGAACTTTAAGCTTAAAGTTGTGTTAAGAGTTATACCTTCATTTACCTCTTTGGAATCTTCACTCATACATTACCTCTATTGTTTATCTTGGTGATTTTCATTTCATCATTCTTCTTCTTGTAAGAGCTGATTTTGCTCTTTAGATTGAACACTCTTGTTGTGCATTTCCTCTCGAAGTCCTTGGTGTTCTTTGAGATTCCACCTACAAAATATCTTGATTTCTTTCTTGGTACCTATACTTTCTTGGGTCCATAGGGATTAGTCTAAAAAACATTTAATCTCATAAAAGGTTTAGGAGGATCAAAACCAATGCCTACTTTGTCAAAAACACATCTTTTATTTCCAAGAAGCTTGTTGAGGTTTTCTTTTCCTTTTACAAAATTTTCAAGGGTTTTGTTTAAATCCTCAACATTGTTTTTCAAAATGTTTTTCTCATTGGCAACAGACGTAAAGTGATTTTTCAAAGTAGCATGTTCTATTTTTAAAACACCCACATCGTTTGAAAGAGAAGTAACTAATTTATTTAATTTAGAATTCTTAACACAAACGTTTCTAAATATGTCATGTAATTCATTGAAAGCACTTTCATGTTCTATATAATTAGAAATTACCTCATCTTGAGTGGATTCTTCTTCTCCAAGAGCCATGAGACACAGGTTGGCTACTCCATCATTTCCCCCCCAAATGGCTTCCTTTTTGCTGCCATCCATCATTGAAAGTTCATGAGCCATGAGTGAGCCTATGAGTTCTTCAATGCCTAATTTTGTTAGGTCTTTTGCTTCTTGGATAGCTGTAACCTTGGCTTCCCATTCATTTGGCAAAGACCTAAATATTTTTCTTACAAGCTCATCATTACTATAAGATTTACCAAGAGATTTTAGAGCATTAATAATATTGGTAAATTTATAAAACATCTCAGAAATAGATTCAAATAATTCCATAGTAAAGAGTTCATAATCATGAATAAGCATGTCAATTCGAGACTCTTTTATTTGGCTAGTTCCTTCATAAGTGATTTCAAGTTTATCCCAAATCTCTTTAGCAGTAATACACCCATAAGTCTTGGATGTTTGAATTTGAGCATGTTGATGATGGGTTTGAGATATTTTGGGACATGCATGTAGATAAATCATGAAATTGAGCTTCCTGATGTTGTAATCTTGTATTAGTAGCATGTTAGCATGTGTAAATGTGTAATTTGAACCATTGCATGCAAGAAATGTAGATGGAAAACCGAA